>CM030840.1:6888005-7074693 GCA_018105865.1 Metaphire vulgaris | reverse complement strand
TCACCTGATAAACCCATTATTTCAGTTTCTCTGGGGTTCATGCACAGTGAACTTCTGAGAGGTAATTTTCGCCAACTGTTGCCTGTCATCATTTGATATGTTTCAGGTGGCGGTTGGGGAACTGAAAAATCACCTGGAGAAGCATGGCAACTCACTGTCACTTCTTTCTCTTGTTAAAAATGCCCACTGCTGTTATCACGGGTCAATTGTTCATTAGAATGCTCAAAGTGTCTGATGTAACACCAGTTTCATATACAATCTGATCTTATATGTCTACTGATTCAGGTTCCTTTTCAGAACTGCCTGATATTTAAGTGATTGTGACCATTTAATAAATTGCAATTTTCTGTACCTTCAGCATCTGCTGGCCCAACCATCATGATGTAGCCATCCTGCCATCCCTTCTTCAATTGCCATGAGATTGATACGCCGTTTGAATTCAACCGCCGACTTCTGATAGTAATGCTGGTAGATCAAAAATTTCCTTACTAGCTAATCTAAATTTCTGATGTTGCGTATGGTTTTAATACTACCTCTGTCGTCGACACACATTGATTGTACTTTCGTAATTATCTTGCAACTCGAATAAACTTTTTGTTTGTTTGTATGTTAAAAAGCCAACGCTTATCGTGATAACGTTATGTCAAACAAATGCGTCCAACTTCCCTTCTAAAGCAAGAGTGTGGGAGTGCCATTGCTCTCCGAAAGTTGCAATGACATGATGTATTAGTCACTTTTAGTTGACCTTCGTGACTTTCTGGCGCATATACATCATCATGTCCTGGCATAGCTACAAAACCTTGCACTTTTGGACAACAAAGCAAGTTGATGCAACACAAAATCCGGCATATCGTGTCAACGATTTTATACAAGTCCTCCGGAGAATCTGGAGCATGTTTGGAAGCTTTTACCTTCTGAAATTCATAGGCAATTTTATGGAATGTTTATTTCTCAGGGATTTCATGACAACATAGGATTTTTTCATGAATTCTTTGAGAGAGCTATTTCGTTGTATTACGGCCTTAAGCTGGACATTTAGCCTCCAAACGATTGTTTGTAGTGTTCATGAAGGAGCCGGTTGAGAAATTAAGCCCAAAGACCATTCATTTCTAATTTCATGCCAATTCGATCGGTAATATTCAAGAACCGCGTTGCAACTGAGGCTGTAAGTTGATCATACAAGGCATTGTATTGTTCCTGTGAAGATCGTGGATGCTATCTTCCGCACAATCTCAAGAGCGGCAAAACGCTGACCTGGTGTTATGCCTAGTTTGTGCGTTGTTATTTCATGGCTAAAAGATCTAAATAGCATAGAGAAGTAACTATGATGTAAGCACAGTGAAGTTAACAAGGACCGATGAGGAATGGGCAAAGACCAACTCCACAAGGATGAGCACAAGAACGAGGACTTCAAATTGGTCCTATATATATATATATATATAGACTCCGTGCTAGCGTGGAGATTTTATATTTGCCAAAAATCTGTATTTATTAGGAATAAGCAGCCTCAACAAGTGATTGATGTAATTGGGCCATTGCAAATAATTTCTCTGTTTTTCGGTGGCAGGAGTCCCGGATTCTAGATTCTCTCCTTACATACTACTGCTGCGTTAAGAATAATAATATACCAACTAATGTACTTATTGATCATATTATATTTCTTACTTACCAAATATCTTCAATATTTTCAATCAATTAATAAAAATTTGAACCAACGCTTGCAAAAATTTGAACCAACGCTTGCCCAATCACGCTTCTGAGCACGTGACATATTCACGTGATAAACGCAACCAATCATACTACTCACGGACTCTAGCTGCATAGATAGAGTACCGTTACCGACTGCATACACTAGCTAATCCAAACATGCGAAAGTAGTCCGCAAAACTGGGAATGGCGGTCCCTAATTAAAATAAAAATACTCAAAAATTTGTTAAATTCCAGAAATCTAAAGTAGTTAAACGTTAAATTCAAAAAAATCCAGGTAGAGGTGGAGACGAGCGGGCGAAGGGTATCACTACGCGACCCGTGAATGTATCAGTATGTATCAGTATGGGTTAAGGTTAGTGTTTCGTAGGGTTTAGGTGAGTGTTAGGTTAGAGTTAGAGTTAGCCCTGACCATAACCCTGACCCTAACCCTAACCTTTTCTACGGAATTTCTTTCAGTGTTTACGGACTACTTTCAGTTATGCCGCTCGTCTCCACCCCTACCAAAATCCAAAGTAGTTAAAGCGTTTACAATTAATTGTTGCAACTATATAACATAGTTGTCACTAAGCAGCTTCAAATACTGCCCGAAAACATGATTTTTATGTGAATGTCACCACTGTAATTCTGATAGGTAATGTGAAAACAAATTCCTGCTGGTTCCACTTTGGTACTGGAGCTTTCTCATAGCATGCATCTAGAGCCCTTCAATAGTTTGAGTGAGGATGTCCGAATGCACAGGGTCAACGTAAATTTTGTGTATGTAAAACAACCTGATGATCATAGACAGTGTCGTTTATTGTTGAAACATTGCGTCGCAGCCCACGATCTGTGACAATGACTGAACCAGGAAGAAAGTGAGCACTAATAATACGTTCGACTGTCGTGCATCATGTCGGCGAACTATCTCAAGCCAGCATCGCCAGTTCCGCGCCCACAAGTCCAACAACCCCACTTTCTGTGTCAAGCCCTACCCTGTGGTGTTTCCAGCGGAAGTAAATAAGTCTTGTCAACTTCACATACATAGGCAGACCATTCGCATCGAAAACCGCCAAGATAATCCTGTTGGACGTTGAGCCATTTTTCACACTCAACACGGAAGAAATTGTTATAGTCAACCAAAACATGCCAGATCGACTATATCCTCAACAGCATTACATGCTTCGCCTTTTACTTCATGACTCTAATTTACATCATCACTACTTTTTCAATGCTTAGAACGCAACGCTCAAAAACGACCCTGTTAGCGGCACTTGTTCTTGTGTTGCATGCTCGACATTTTCATGAATATAAACCAGCGACTCAGCACGCGTCTAACCAATGCCATTGGCATTTGACAAATGCCACAGTTGTTACTGTTCCTTATCAGTCTATGTTTAATGAGCCATTGAAGCCATTGCATTGGTTCGTTCATAGCAGCATAAATTTGACACGGTGTACAGTGAAATAACTGCAATTGTTTCTCGTCAACACAACATTTGTAATGTCTCATGGAGCTTGAGGCTCACGGCCATTTTAAAGGCAAATTTAATTGTTATATTTCTTAAATTTCACAACTTTTTCACAAATGTTTACGATTTACGGAAAATGTTATCAACAGCTAAGTAATAAGTAAATAAGTAAGTAAGTGAGTAAGCACAGAAACCTTTAACTGTATTTATAAGTGTATGCATGTATTTATAAGTGTATGCAATGATTTTAATTTGGGATTGCCGTTCCCAGTTTTGCCAGTAGTCTGTTAGGGTGGTGCTCAAATTTTTCTTAAATTATGGTGGTGCTAGGGTTTGCATTTTTTTCGTATATATTAAAAGAATTTATGACAAAATTTTAGCGTCATAGAAGAATATTAAGAGGTGGCAGCAAACAATTTTTATTCTGTCCGTAGTATACAGTATACAGAAATATTCATCGTTTTGTCACACAAGCATAAACACAACAATGTTTGATAATCAGGCATAGGCATTACTGAAAGTCATCACTTTTTGACAGTAAAACAGTAGGCACCATGACAGACAAACTCAGTTAATTATCAAGTTCAGTCACCAGACAAGTCTTTTGTACTACTGTATCAGGAAAGCGTGCGATGCTCCTCAACCACTTGCAGCAGAAACTGCTTCTGTTCTTCACCTTTGGTCAAGAGGTTGTTATATTGTCCAATCAGAGCTAATCCTCTTTCTGCCAAATCATTCACCACTTTTAGCTCTGACAGCATTTTCTTTGCTTGTCTGTATGCTGGGTCTCTGGTCCATTCATCTGGATCTTTCTCAAGAAAGTCCAGCAATATGTCGAAGATCGTGAAAAACTGTTTAGTGTGTATGGTGACAAATCTGACAGTTTACTTTGTGTTATGTCCTTTCGCGGTATGTCAGCTCGTTTATCTGGTACTTCCTGAGCTAAGAGGCTTTGTTAATTGTACAACTGACTCACGCTTTGTTTCCAGTGGCACAATATCATCGCCAGCAAAGAAACTGAGACCCACTGACACCTCGCTTAGATACATATGGCTGCATCAGCAACTGCATTGTGTATTGCTTTGTACATGTACTCCTGCATGGTCTGCAGTAGTTGCAGATCATTCAGTTAAATTTCTTCGAATACTACAAAGTTATGTGGTTGGGATAACACAATGCGGAGTAAACTACTACTACATTACTACCTTACCTACATTACTACCGTCCTTGCATGGTGCCAGACTGAAAAAGAAAAATTTTGTACACTCATGCGCTTACAAAGGCTAGTGGTTTGAAGAGATGAAAACAACACGATGCTCAGTCCTAAGTAAAAATGAACAAAACTACAAGTACAAAACCATCACTGATAAAGACTAGAGCCTATAGACTTTCTCCTACATATGCGAAAAACGTACACAAAAATGAAAAAACACTAGATAATACGAAAGAAAAAGCAAAACCATGAAAGGAAGGGTTCCTGAGTATTGTAATGTCCTGAAATGAAAGGACCTACAGATGCTGGACCAAACGTTCGAGGCGCAAGCAAAAGTCCGCGTCTGTCTCCTGTGCATCTGTGGGATCACCTGCGAGGCCGTCACTTTGAACGGGCCACCGATTCTTGTGGGCCTCTTCATAGAGAGGCGGATCCCCGAGCATGGAGTGGATGATCTCTATGGGCTCGATATCCGAATACTCCGGAGGGGGGTGGCAAAAATCCAATGGCGGGTGGGATTAGCTCCGGACGTGATGGTGGTGGTGGAGACCTCCGATGGTCGCTTCGGTGCCGACGGAGGAAAAGATGTCGATCAGCTCCCAGTGTAGTGTCGAGGTGGGGTAGAAATTACGCGACTCTGGTTGTCCGATGCCTCACGGAAGAAGGGCGAGGTATCACGGCTGTGTCTGGGTGTCGGTAAAAATTGCGTGGATGCCTCGCTATCATGCATCGCCGGAAAAATTGTACGACTACTGCGTGTTATTATGTGCTTTGTTTTTGAAGCCTTACCGCCTGTCAGAGTGACGTTTTGCCAGTTAAACGTGAGCGAGATCACTGTAAATCGTTTAGTAACGTGGCCATTGAGTCTAACACGGTTCGCGCCGTCGATTTCGCTTCACGGAAAATTCGCTTAATCGACGCGCGTCCCGATGAGAACGCTCGCCATATGTCGTAAATCATCGACTCTGTTACGTTCTGCTTTGCTGTTCTTCTGCTTACTTCAGCAAGAAAAAAAATGGGTTTATATAGAAATTTTTACTCTTTGCCACCTACCAGCAATAATTTGGACTATCCAGGCAGGGCTATTTTTAGATCTCCTACAATTTCGAACTTTAAACCTTCTACATCCTCCCTCCTCCCACATCTTGCTCCTACACACCTACAGGTTTCTTTGTAAAACACCTGTCACCATGCAACAAAATACTAAAACAAATTAAAAGATAGGCTAATAAGCATCAACTGTGTACCAAACAAACAAACATCCTTCTTCCAACTTCTCACTAACAAACAGGAAAATGTTTGTCTGAAACTGCATTACACTAGACCAAAAAGCAAATTGGCGATGTCTTTCACACCGTTGGTCACATCAGGCATGAAAAGTTAAATCTAAATCTGTTCTTTTTTCATAAAACATGTGCTGTATTATATTTAATGAGGCCAGTGTTACTTCATGAATTCGCCTGCAGCGACGGACATGTTATGCTGACGGAAGTCTTTCAGCAGACACAGCACTAATGATCCCTGCTTCACTGACTGCTTCAACCCAACCACTACCAGTAAGAATTGATCCAAGGGCTTTTAAAGCAGCCATCTCGATGTGAAGACCCCCCAAACATTACGACAAATTTGCCATGACCGTGACTTTTAGGCCCATTCTACTGCACAAGTTTAGCTAATTCAAACAATGGTTGGTCAAATGCAGTAACAGGAGTCTGGTGTGGATTAAATTTTGCAACAGACATCTTAACAACATCCATGGCATGGAAAGTCATTGAAACACTGTGCATGTTCATTAGGGTGATGCAAAATTTTTAGGTTCAAAAATGTAGTTGTCCTCAAGCTTGCCATTGTTCAATATGGCAATAGCAATTATTGGCCAAAATTTCAATGAAATTGCATGATATTTAGAGGTTGCCATGTTTTGTCACATTTTATTATAAGTTTAAAAAATAACGAAAGTTACTTTTTAATTGTACAATGTACATTTTAAAATTATTTAACTTATTTATTTATTGTCAATTACTTTGTAGTTCATTGTTCAATTTTTCATTGCTCAATTGTTCGTTGTTCACTGTTCAATGGTTCAATGTTAAAAAAAACTACTAGTCTACTATGCAATAGTTTGCATTATGCAAATGCACATTGCACAAGGTATTAATAAATCAATCATCTTCGTCATTCAACGGTCATCTTCATCAGGGTAGACTTCGATGCAATAGGAAACTCTTTCGGTGAAGATCAACCAATCGAAGAAGAAACTGTTTTTGTTTTCATCATCTTTAACGCTTTGAGTTAAATGATGTTATAAGTGCTATGCCTCGTTCAGCGCAATCGTTGACGACCTTCATTTGACGACCTTGTGCTTCATTTCAAGATATGTTGAATCCATTTTCCCACTCTGAAGATTCTTTCTTTAAAAATGATTCAGCTTTTTCTTTGCCATTCTTTAAAATTAGATCGAAAAGTTCTGCGGTGCGCTGTGTGTGAAGGAAGACAATGGACTGTGACAATCGAACGCGGCAGCATCAAGTCTTTTGAGCGATTTCTGCTTTGGCTGTTGTTTTCAGGTTGTTTGCCATGTCTCTCTTGGTGTTGTTGTCGACACGGAATCAAGAAAGCCAATCCTATGAGATGTTCTGAAAAATACCAGAGGTGGCGATGAAAAGATTTCGCTGCATTATTTGCAATTGTACGATTTGGATATTCTTGAATCCGTTGAAGAAGCTTGGCATCATTGAATGGTGCTCGTTCAGCTAACGGAGCTTCATTCCAAAACTGTCCGTAAATAAATGCCACAAATATACTTATGTCTGTTACTCCTTTCTTTTCCTTTGCAGTAATAACAAATTGATCCTGAAACAAATATATCTTTATACAATATATAGCTTTCGCCATCCAACGTGCATTGTGTGTTGCACCAGGAGCGAAACTTTACATTCATCTCCGATGATGTAGTTGATCCTCCAAGAAAAATAAGGCACAAATGCAAGAGTTCTAAGTAATCATCCCTGGGTTGTTGACATTTAATTGCTTCACCATAATATACTACCATTTCTTCACGGAGTTTGAAAAAAATCACAGTTGTAAAATTCTTCAGACCCTATAGTGAACACCTCCTTGTTGATTGCTGGCCATTGTTTCTGGAAACACTTAAAAATTCCAACTTCAGGTCCTCCACTGGTTCCAAATGCAGTCGTGAAAATGGTGGAAAGCATGACTTCAAACACATGGTGCCTGCATGCTATCCATATAAGATTACGATCAAGATTCCGCTCCATTATTGTACAAGCACCAATGTTCAACCCAGTGTTTGATGAAGTAGTGTCAAAAACCAGTCCTCGAACAAGTTCTTTCAATTTCCAATCTTTAAGAGCCTTCATGCAAGCATCAGCCTGTTGCTCACGGTACCCGATCAATCTTTGGAACGCCCAGCAATTTTCCACCCCACCACCAGTCACAAGGATGGCAATTCTATCCACTTTTTCTTGACCCCAGTAATATCAGGTAAGAGCTTGCCATCCCAATGCAGAAGAAGTGGATCATCAGGCGAGAAATCAACCTTGTCAGCTGTTGCAAGCGCTTCACGAACAGATCGCCTTTCTCTGCGGATTGTGCTGTATGACAAAGATAAATCTGTTACCCGAGTGACCAAGAGCCTGAGCCACTGTTCCAACCACGAAGAGTGCACGGCGATCCGAAATATTAACACGATCAAGAGATGATACAACATTACTTGTTAGAACTTTCATCTTCTTTTTCGTTGAGCCACTTGTGCTTTCGGTGTGTTGGAAGCGGAAGGAATCTGATATTCATCATCATCAGAGGAACTAGAGCTACTTGCACTCACAATCTCAACTGCCGATGAAGAAGAAATGACCGTTTTTTCCATCATTTCGCTTTACTGCTTTGACGCCTCAAATCCATTGTAGTTTCTCGGACTCGTTTACGTGCCTCCATAGCTGTTAAATTCGATCAATTCCTGACATACTACAACTTAATGGATCTTCTTGCTGTAGACGTAAAAAACTTTATCTTCATCGTTTTCATAACTTCTGCTGCATTCTTGGTTGATATATCAAAAAGTTCTTCAAGGTCAGCCTGGAAAATTCCTTCTTTCATTTGACAGCTGTCCAATTGTGATCTCCGGTGTTTTTCAGCAGCAGATATTCGTCATAAAGTTTTTTTAACTTTCTTTCCGCATTGTCAATTCTTTGAGTCGGAATTGTCCCGCTCCCATATAACAAGAACTGCTTCAATTGTTGCCCGAATACTTTTTTCACTTCTTGTTTCTCTTCTATATGATGGAAGAGCAACCTCGAAGAACATCACCTCTTGAAGGAAGTCTGGCAGTCGACAGAGTTTGTGAAGGTTTACCAACAAGCCACACCTCGGCAGCAGATCTAGTGGTTTGCCATATTATCTATTTCTAAAGTGAACAGACATGTTTTTCTCATCATTTTAAGTAAAATAGTATAATTAATATTATTGCTATAAAAATACCATTTTAACTTTTGGCAACTATTAAAAATTACATTTTAAAGAAAGTAATTGCTATTTACCTTTGGATGATATCAACTTTTATATTTTCATGTATTGAACAAAAATGGTTGACAGGAAGTTGAATTATAAAATATAGACTGTGTCATTGTGTTGAAAGACAGTTAATCTGGTTCCCTGCTTAACAGTGCTTAATTATTAGTGCTTAATTTGCTTATTGTTATTTGCTTAATTTTATAATATGAACCATTGAACCTGTTGCTTCTATGATTGGTTTTAAAAAAGAGCAGGAATACACAAATTCACAAAATCTGAGAAAATCACACAATTTTACCAATGGTTAATTCATCTTATAAAACATGGCAACCCCTAAAATTGCTTCTTTTAGTCAAATGTTTGGTACACATGATCCTAGGTGATAACGGAACACAGGCAACCTTGAGGAGGATGTATTTGGTGAACTTTTTTCCCACTACAATCTGAATCACCCTAATGTTCATGAAACAAAGGTAACATTGCACTAGGTGGCAACTGCTGACCAGGAGTAACTGCAACGAGAGATGCACCATAAGCCAAATCATAAGTTTTCCAACAATCCCAAACCTTATTTAACCAGAATTGTTCAGTCATGTTTACTAGAAGGCAAGTCACTATGCTGTTCAGATTCATGATCAGCAGAATCTGTGGAATCAGAAAGAGTTGGTTCTTGCTTGAACAATTTAATTGGCAGAATGAAAGCATAACATGATGGTAAGCAAACACCATAACTACCAACAGTAACATCACTGTAAGTGAAACTGTGGTCGGAACCAGGCATTGAAGCATCTGGATGCTGATGAAGTGAAATTCCCATACCATGGAAAGAACTGTGAGCAGTAGTTGCTGATGGATTGTGGTCTTTATTGTCTACAGCAGCAGTTGTAAAAATGGTACTCCTAAAGCCCTTTGGGCAGACAGCTTGGTCTACATCAAAACGATCACATACCCCACTTGCCAGCTCATTAAGAAACGATAAAACCCTATCATATGATATACAAATACCAAGATTAAATACTTATCAACAAGCCATTTCTTTCATGTTGCAGCATGGACAGCAAGACCAATGTACAAAGGCAATGGTATCTCCTAGCCCTTTACATGACGAACTACATGTGACACAGACATAGTAGTGCGCTTACGTTTAATGCTATTGAAAAGAATCAACTGAGAAATGGACCGAGATGCGTGCTGTTCAAGCAGCTGAAAGTCTATGCTGGGTCCCTCAAGAATCATTTTAATTAGCTTAAGAAGTGATTGTGGAACTGATGTGTCCTGTGACTCATTTTAAAGTGAATTCTTAAATTCCCGTATATTATTAAAAATATCCCGTTGCACAATTTCTGCAGCTCGTGCTAAATGCAATGCATCAGCCTCTGTATCGTTCGAACATGCAGTTGATAATGCAGTACCAAGATTTTTGTCAAACACAAGAACAACATCACGACCATCATTATATACATACATATTAGGAAAAGAGTGTAACAGCTGGTCTTTTAACCGTGTACTATTTGTATTATGAACAATCGAGGTATCAAGCTGATGCAAGCGATCAGTATACAGCTGTTTCAAGGAAGACAATTTAAATATTGGAATAATCCCCCCAGCAGAACGTACAGCATTAATATGTGCAAGACCAATGTATCAATTGAGTAAATGCAATGTTATGAAGTGCAGCAGAAGATGGTGTGCTCAACCGACAATATCAATCACGTTCAAGTGGTCGCCTAAGGTTGTACAATTTAGTCAGACAGTGTGAATGGAATTTGGTTTCAACTGCTATCATGTCACCTACAGCCAGTTTTGCAAGCAGCATATTGTCTGAAAGCACTAAAACACACTAACTTTTTCATCCATGGTTATACATCATGCAGCTTATGCGAACCTGTAGGTAAATGAAATCACAGAAGAAACAAGTTGGGATTTTAGCACGCAAGGTATTTTCACTATCACGCTTGGAACGTGTGCAAACTTTATTTCTATCAACCAACACTTCCTCATGGTCAATTTCTGTGACATTTGAGAACCCTTCAGAAAAAAGTGCCTCAGAGGCAAGCTGTTTTTTATCATTAGCAGTTTTGCGAATCAATTCACGGGCACTAAACTCAGCCGTGCATGATTTATGCCATTTAGAACCCTTTGTTTTTAATGCTGCAGTTAACTCACACCCATTATCAATACTAGACAAAACCAGATGCCTTTGCAATTTGCCCAGTTTTTGAAATTCTGGTAATATATTTGCTAGCGACTCATATCCAATATCATTCCCCTAGCGTAACGAGCTTGATGGATCCACAAGAGACTCCCAGGTCCGTTGCTGGCACAGTGCACATGCATTCCAGTCAACCGGTGGCAACAAATCATCCGAGCTAACACTATGATCTATAATAACGCACTGCTTATGCATTCAAAACGTGTTATAGTGTATTATAGTGTACGTAAGTTACTTTTCAGAACTTTTATAACAAATTTCTTCAATTGAACGAATGGAAGTTGATTGCGAAAATGGGCTTGCAAGTAGAAAAACTTATAACTTTGGCCCAAATTGTAGCCCAAATCTGCCTAAAAAATCGATTAACTTCATCATCATTTCCCCCTTAGAAATAGTTTATTCGAATGCTTCTGTGCAGAAAGTTGCTAATTTATAAGAAGTATCAGTGTTCAAAATTTCATGCTTTTATCTATTAAATGAATGATCATACGGCTTATCAACTGTACTACATAGGTTTCCAAGAGCCAGTGATTAGCACATAGAGTTATTTCAAAAATTTCGGTTTCAAGTTCTTTGCATAAAGCAAGTATATGTCGACAAGGATGTGGCATGGCTCTCCTGAACATGCATTGACAAGAGTCAATAGTCACATTTTTATGCTCTTCACGACCTTAAATTACGTAGACACCATCTTTAACTGTAGTAGATGCAAATCCCGGAACTTTTGACATCAAAGCAATTTGTTGCAACACTAAATCCGCTGCATACCTTGCCAACGATTTAGAATAAGTCTTCTGGGGGTTGGGGACATGTTTCGATGACTTTGCCTTTTGGAATTCATATGCAACCTTGTGGAAATGTTCACTTCTGAGTGAAGTCATGACCACATAGAATTTGTCAAGAAATTCTTCTGGATAGCTGTTTCTTTTGATGACTGCCTTCAGGTGACCATTTAGCCTCTCTAAATGATTATTGGTTGTGTTCATGAAAGAGCCAGATGAAAACCTCAGTCCCAGAACCCGTTCATCTCTAATATCGTGCCAATTTTCTCGATAATATTCCAGAATTGATGTCACAACTGAAGTCGTTAGTTGTTCATACATTGTATTGTATTGTTCTTCTAAACATGCATATGCAATCTTCTGCACAATTTCAAGAACCAACAATTGCTCAATAAGTTGCTTGTTTGCTTGCATGTCAAGTAATGAACACACTCTCTCTTCATCTTCCTTTGATAGTCGTCTCTGCTTTGGCAGATTTCGACTGATTTTTTGTCAGGCTTCAATTTGAGCAGCAGAGAATTGCCCACCTGCATAGAAATATTTCACTTGCAGATATTTTTCTGCAACAGCCTTGATAAACAACACCACATGATTTGACAGCGGATCACATTCCATCATGTGGTCATCAAGGCTTGAGAAAATTGTATTAGTCAGGTAAACCTTTAAGACACACTATAATTTCATGGCAGGTAATTTTAGACAAAGTTGAGCTTTTAGTATTGAAAATGCTTGTATGAAAAAACTTCACAACATAAACAAATATCAATAAAATCATTTGATGGGAAAATTAATCTCCCTCATGTTTTGATTGTAATCAAAGCGCCAGACTTGCTGTCGTTTCAATCTGATAACTCAGTGATGCACTGTTCGCAATGCAGACATTTCTTCAATTTAAATACAACAAATCCTGCCATGTATGCAGAATTTTTCTCCTTCAGGCAGACATATGAGCTGGATTACAAATATATGCATAGTTATGATCATTAGGTGAATTACCATAATCTATATCTAACATTGATTGATTGTGTTGATGACGGATTTATACAAGCAATAACTGGCATATCCTTGTAAATTCTGATCACGAGATCAGTGGGGGTAAAGGTAGAGGAAGGATGAGGATGGCGATGATGACGGCTGTAAGAGGGAGACAGGGCAGATCTTAACAGGATAGCTCCTCTCTCTCTCTTAGATGTTAATATACAGCCGGTGACTCCACCCCTATGTTGATGGCTAGTCCACTGTGTATAAGGGACCTCCCGTAGGCAAGTGACGTGACTGGCTATGGGGATGAAGCTGGGGAACTAGAACCTAGCTAAGATGATGCAGAAAAAACGATATAAGCTAAGAATATATTTATTAACATGACGACAGCAATAAAACCATGACCATGTATAGGGCGGCAGCCTAAACGGGAAATACTCTAACTGGCTCATAGATTAACAGGATGGGTCCAGGGTGCTAATGGCATATAATGTGGTGTACTATGTTAGTGGCTTCCTTTGGGGTATATCTAAGCAACTGCTATCAGGGTTGGGCAAAGGGGGTAAAATCAGGTAAGCAAGCCATACCTTCTTAAGATCCTCTAAGTCTTTTCCATAGTGTCTTCCATGGGGAAGGGCCTGGAAGGTGGACGAGGGTTTCCAAAAAGTCAGAAAGTGACCACCAAAAGGTCCAAAGGACCACCAAAAGACCCAATTTCCAAGCGTTTCCCTTCACAGCCCATCATGCCATTATTTAATTGGGGCACATCCCAAGCACATAAATCATAAATCACAATCCTGATATCTGTCTGTATGCGTGTTCGACTCACCAGGCAGAGCGGCCCGTTCTCATTCTCCATCAGAAATCTCTTCTTCCGGAACCCGCCAATGAAAACCGAGAGGAAAAAAAGCCCCGCTCTTTGTGTCTGCCCTCTTTTATAGACACGCAGCTTTCCGCTGGTTGGCCGCGCCTCACTCTTTCCCCTCATCCCTCTCTTGTTGCTAATTATCTCCCATGATCACCGCTCTGCCCGCTGGCCATACATCACAGTTCTTTACATTTTATATAGTGCCTATTAACATGCCAAAACAACGCTGTAGACCAGGGTGGCCCACCTTTGTGACCCGGGGGCCACTTTGAACTTTGAGCACCATGCGGAGGTCCGCATGCTTTTGACTTATTTTACATTGTTTTCAGAAATAGTGACTATCATTGCATTCAAGTATTGATATAGTATTTGGTGGCAGTTGTATTTTAACATCAATTTAAAAGTTACTATTAAAAAGATTAAGAACAGTTACCAAAAGTTTTACCATGACTTAATTATGATTTATAATTTATGTGAAGCTAGATATTATAAGGGCTGTCAAGCTGCGGCGAGTAGTAAAATCGAAGTTTGAGTTTGATATCTCACAATATGGCCAAATTACATGCAAATGAGATGAAAATATACAGAAAGATGGGGAAATATGCGCGGTTCCCGGAACATTCGGTACCGGAAGATTCGGTACCGGAGAATTCGGTACCAAAACTTTACTTGTGGAAGATTCGGTGCGGATAATCCGGGTACTGGTTCGACATACACATAAGATGACGCCTCACCTGCTGCTGGTATTTGTCCGCTTTAACTGTCGCGCGTCATTAGCGGACACCCAGCGTTCAGCGCGCTTTTGCTCCCCAACCGACTTAATGGATGTAAACAGATTTTAAACTCGCAATATGTGCAGGGAACTTGAGCTGTTTAATGCGACCTTCTATAAAAGGCCCAAAATAGATAGATATGTTACGGTAGTACGTGTTACATGTAAAGCGAGGTAGGGTTTAAGCTAGAACGTTTCCGGAGTGAAAATTGACCCGATTCAACGGCTCCCGGACGCTCCACCCGCCGTGCGCGATTACTATAAATAGCTCGCCGTTTTTCCCTCCCCGCGTTAGAACGGTCTTATCCGCCCACCCCACGGGGCAATAAGGTGGTATGAGCCCCAGCGAATCGCGAAACCAGCGGTACCTAATCTTCCTTGACCGGTGCAGATTTTCCGTACCGTCCGTGCGAATCTTCCGTCCCGAATCTTCCGTCCCGAATCTTCCGGTACCGAATCTTCCGGTCACCAATATGCGCTATAGACGTGTTGTAAATTTGAGAGAAATATATTTAGGAATTTTTAAGAAATCATAGCTGTTGTGCGGGGGTTTTTTTCTGAGACACCCTGTACATTAGGTTCAAATTCAGTTGCTGAAGTGTGCAGGATGCCATGCAGATGATTGTCAGTAAGTCCTGAAGTCTTGTTCTGTGTACACGTTTGTCCCCCTTCACGCGTAAAAACATCTGCTCCCATATGTATGTGCTACAAACTCGTAAGTTTCATCACATTTGCTCTCAATGCTGAATACGTGTCTGAATTGAACAGAGAGTAGAACTTGATAATTTGGTTGTGTTGTGAATGCCGGAGAGATCTTCTATAATTTCAAAGTTTTCATTCACCCCTCATAAATGTCAACAAGTGTGCCTTTTCTGAGACGTCACTGCTTTCATCAAGAGCAATAGGATGGGAGATAAAGTTTCTGAAGCTGTTATAAGCTGCTGACGGAGATTGCTTGCTATTTCTTCGGCATGACGTGTTACTGTTTCGATAAACTAACTGTGCTAAATAGCCCCTTCTTCTCCGGGCAGAACTGTCCAACCACTTTTATCACGCAGGTTTTAACAAATTCACCATCTGTAAATGCTTTTCTTGCTTAGCAATAGCTAGAGCTACGTCATAAATTGCCTTCACAGCTGCTTCCGATTGCCGTTAAACTTTTTAAAGATACGTTATTGAGGTGCAAGTTTCTTTTTGAGAGATGCTAATTTGCCTGTCCTCATTTTCCCTCAAACCTGACAAAATCATCTTTATGATGAAAATTTATTTAGAATTTAGAAAGACACCTGGGGACCGCCAATTGGCAGCCCGGGGGCCGCATGCGGCCCGCGGGTTGGCCACCCCTGCTGTAGACTCATAAAACTTGTGCCTATACGGCACAATATTATGCTAGAAAAGCGGTTAGAAACTAAGTTAGTGTACATGGGTGGGTTTGAGTGGATTGGGGTTTAAACGTTATGTACGAGTTTGGGGGATTGGTGTTTAAAGGGTTAACTCAAACACCTTCCAATATAGCAACTCGTCTGGGAACTGGCAATCCATGTGGTTACAGACACATTTGATAAATCTGATTATAGAGACTTTGTCTACTTCTTCATATTTGGTTAACAGATCTTTAGTATCATCGCTCCAGTGTATGCTTTCGCTGAGGTACTGCGAGTGCAACTTGGCAATTTTCACTTTTATACTAACTGGTGTGCTTCGACCTGGGACAAACAGCTTCTTTGGAATAGTTTACAGAAGTCTGCTAATTGTCCAAGAACATCATTGAGAACAGTAAGTGCGACGTGATACGTGCTTCAAGTAATACTTGTTAATAGGATCGTTATTTTCACTGACCTGTTGCTAACAGTACTCTTCCAGTACAGTGTAGTTTCTCATTATTGCATAACTGTCAGGAGCATACACTTTCTCGCAAAAATTGCAAATAACTTTATCGGAATTCTCACTATGTAAAAACATCTTTCAGCATGACCATTTGGTTTTTTCCTGACAATGGCATTGCAGTTTCTAAAAATTCGTCTAACCACTCCATCTTAAAACGCGTGCTTGTTGTCATACGCATCATGCCGCGACACCCGTGATTGGAAAGTTTCGTTTCAACTTTGAAATTTAAGTCAAATTATAAAAAAAATGCTATAAATGTGTGCTAAATCCAAAATGACTGGATTGGTTAGGTCTTAGTCTAAATTTGTGGAGGTTCGCGTTAGATGAGTTGAACAATTCCCGGTGTCGTTGATAAATTGACTCACATTTCATATGCATGACCCAATGGACAATGCTCATATATATTATGCAAGTTTATAACTGCAGCTTGCAGGCTGCACACGGATACAAAATTATCAGCAGATATAAGCGATGCTGATTGGGGTGAACAAACGCCTTGGCTGTTAGGAATAAATAAACAGCTACCACTAACGCGGCAGCATCGTAAAGAAATAAATCACTTCTGTCAAATGAACCTTCCCATATCAAACTTTTTGAGAAATGCACGCAATACCCGCTGAGCAAAATTGCGTGCAAACAAAAAATATTTTGCCTGCTACCACTCAGTGGCGTAGCTAGGTTTTTTTTTTTTTGGGGGAGGGTGCAATTCTTATATTTAAAAATGGATATGCATATGGATAATTGACTGAGGAAACTTGATTCAATTTGGCTATATAGTGACAGTGATGGCACTCAGGCAGCAAGCCTAAATTAAAAGAATAAAAATTCATAAAATCAACGCTGTGGTCAATTAATTTGTTATCACTGTTAGCACTGTTACACTTTAATTACAATGAGTCATTGTTCTTTATTAGATAACCAACACTAGATTAATAATGTATCTGATAACAGGCAACATAACAGTCAACATATCATTATAGATTAGCAGACTGAGCAGAGAAACAACCTATTAACAGGTTAACAGTTAAAATTCAGTCATGATATTGCAGTATGGGGATAAATTGTTATCCGAGGGCTGCAAAAAAATGTCTGCGATAAGCCGAGGCCTGCACGCATTTTTTCGGTATTTTCAATTAAATTTTTATGTAGTTTCCAAGCGACTTATAAAATAACTTATTATATACTGTGCAGTTTAAGTAATTATTAATAAGCTATGACTGTTAATTCAAGAAAAAGTTAGTAAATATTTCAAGCATTATTGAAATGCTATGGGGCCCAACCCTCAGTGAAACGTCCCCTATTTCTTAGTCGATTAGAAATCCACTCTTTGTCGTTCCCAGAATGGCTGATGGACAAATTCTATACTCTGGTCCATGGGTTAAGACTTCGCTGGTCGGCGAAGATTATCGATTGAGATTATCAAAGGCCTTTCTATATTACTCCTGTCGGTTACTCGTACTAAACTTAGAGAAAAGGAATTGCGGTGATTATAAGCAACGATAAACAGAAGACATATTTTATTATAAAATGTAGTTCAAACATGTACTAGTAGCGTCTGTATAATATAATATTTTCATTAAGTAGCTATGAAGAAAGAAGAGAGGTGATTATTAATGGTAATTAATGGGTATTAATGGTAATAAACGGAAAGTATGCTTTATTATAAAAATGTCTTAAACGTATACCTGAATCGTTCATGTAATAACCTTCTTCAGCAAGCGACTGCAACTGGTTACCTTGAACGTCTATCAAACTACTCATAACGATAACTCGAAAGTGTCTTATCGAACAGCTTAAACTAATTTTTCTACTCTACTCCTACAGGACTAGCTCTCCTAACGCCTTCAACGTCTTTGTCTCGACTGCCTCTTTTGTTTATCCCCTCTACCTTGTTCCCTCAACCCAGCCGTTACCCCTTACCTCATTTCTGAGGCCCCCATCGTTGTTTTTCCCGGTTTCAAACTTTATGGCTATAAAGGTTGCAGCGGTGTGCTTGTTTTCCCCTTTGAAGCTTTGTTGAACCCATGGAGCTGTTGGAAGATCGTTTCATTATTTCTAGGTGCAAGACTTTGGATGACACTGTAACATTTCAAAGCACCGCTACTACAATATGTTTGAAGAAATATTTAACGAAAGACTTTATTCACTGAGAGCCAGCATGAAGCTTTAGGTGCTGTTTTAAGTGCAACACATTTGAAATCATACCATTTCAAACAGTTATCACAGGCTACACTCTGCTTTCCTAGTATATGGTTACACAAGCCACAGTGAACAGATAGACTTTTGCTTTAAGAACCACCTCAACAGCTTGCCAATCATCATCTGTGAAGTACTTGCTAACCAGTCTCATATCTACTGCATCATCATTACATGCAAATGGAAGCAACTCTGCATGACATTGCACCTGGGTAATTTTCTGTTGCATCTTCAGCCTGTGTCCACTTCATCAGCTGCAACAAACCAGGATAGCAGAACTTAAAACACAAACAGTATTGTCCATCACTTACAGTTAGAGATTATTGCAATCATAAAAATTATTCTGCAGTATGTTTTGTTGTCCCATTATTCCAATGATGCGACACTACACTGTGTTTAAAAAGAAAGAACCCTAATGTTATATATGCATAATATCTGCATTTTTGTCTCTGAAAATTATGAGCAATCAAAATATTCTTTGTAACGTTAAACTGTTTTTAACACAAATGAAAAAGCATGCCAAATGATTCGATGTCATTTGCACCCTTTGGCATCCTTTGGATAGCTTAGGTTTCTGCTGTGACATTGCACTTTGACCACCTCTCTGTTGCTTTGGCAGGTCTATTGGAATGTACACCGTGTTTCTACCCACGATATCTCAGCTTATCTCGTAATATATAATCGCTCTTTTTTACGCCAGGATGATGCAAGTGACAAATAGCACGTGGGCCCGGCTTTTGGGCCGAAGACTTGTAAGACATTAATTATACCGTGCAAAGACCGTCTTCCTCAAATGTTAAATCATTTATTATGTAAATCTTCATAAGACATGTGCATCAGTTACAGACCTTCAGGATGACAAGTAAAATCGCCGCTATACAAAAATCCCACGAATCTTACACACGACCGATATCTAATGTATATCCAACGTTTCTAAAGTATATCCAACGTTTATTATCCAAGTATCATGCACGAAATATCCCGATTATCCTTGAGAACGTTTTAATCTCTGTCCGTTACGAAATATGCGTTCCAGAGTACAACCTTCCTTGTCAAAAATCCGCGGCGTAAGAAAGAGTTTCCGGCTTCCTGACTCTTACATGGGTCGCCTTGGATCTCCCTGTCCTTCCGATCCGTCCTTTCTTCGCTTCGAATCCTGGTCTTTTTCCACTGACCGCGTCTTCGCGCGTCTCTAGCAGACCTCTCTTGGCCGCAACGCCAACCAACACTTGTTCTGCCCGCGCTTCCCTCTTTTATCCTTCGCTCCAGCCCGCCGCCATCTTCTCCAGCCTCTCCGCTCCATTCTGCTCCATCTAGCGTCTGCTCTCTCTTCCGTTCGTTCCACTCTCATACCCTTCAAACCCAAACCCATCATCCTCTCTTCCTTCCATGACAATATACCGCAATAACCAAAATAAGCAATATGAGATAGCAAAATAAGCAAATTAAGCAATAAACCATATAACCATCATAACCATCATAACGGAATCGTCTAATGTAACCTTAATAATGCCGCATCGTTCTTTACTGGATTTTTCTACTCTATGCATTTAACAAACTGGCCATGTAACGTATATAAAATCATATTTTCGGGTATTCAGGAAACAGATAATCATACAATCATTTTAAGGTGCTAGCCATCTTATTGTTCGGTTCTTCGCATCGCCAGGACAAACCTCATTATTTATATATCCAACCTTAAATCCTTTTCTAACAGTTAACATTCACTAATGTCCATATCATCTAGATTAATTCGTGGCATATCTTCATATCAGCTACAATAAACAAGAAATGTATAAAATTTGTATAAACTAATGTCAACTACAAACGAAAAATAACACAAAAGGACACAGGGTCATCTGTTTGCTCACTTTTTCTTGACCTGTCCCTCTTCTTCTCCGGGAGGGGTAACGTCCTCATAGGTGGGGGCCGTTATTTCGGCGACGGCCTCTCCCCAGTCGCTCAACATGTTCAGCAGTTCGTCCTCCGCCATGAGGACGTCGGCGCTGGCCAGGGGAGTGTCTGTAAAAACTCCTGGTCTGGCTTCTGGTCTTGGTGTGTAGCCAGGGAAGGCGTTCTCTGTGGCCATGGGGATCGCTGATGAGGGAGGGGAAGTTGTCATTGGAGGGAGGGCAACCACAGAAGAGGGGAGGGTGGTTGACGTAGGGTCGACCCCCGCGCGGCTCCAAAGGCAACGGCCTTTCGCAAATCTGCCTCGATGTCCTGAAATGTTGCTGCAAGCATCTCCTGGACCTGCCGGTTGGAGAAATGTCAACTCCATCGGCAGGCCAGTTCGATCATCGATTCTACCCGTTCCATCCGGGCCGAGTTGCACCTCGCTGCTGTGGCTGGTTCCGGATCGCTATGCACCGACTTCATTGTCTGGACCCAGTCTATCGATGGCTTTATATCTACGGGGAGCGCTGCAGGGGCGGCGCTCTTCCAGGTGGTCCAGTTGGTCCTTCTTCCACCGTGGTGGGCCGGACTCTCACTGACGCCGTAGCCACCTGCGATCGTGAGTTCGCCACCCTGATCTCCATCAGTGGCCGGATCGTGGACTGCCTCGGTCACGCTCCATTGTTAGCTGACGGCCCGTTTCCTCCTACATCGAGTCCGTGGACAGATTTTCGGTGACGAGTGAGGGTGGCCCAGTCCACGAACCACATGCCCCACCGGAAACATACTTCTCTTTCGTTACGATACATCTTCGACCGTTCGGCCTTTTTTTTCGAAAAGTTCAGCGTCGCCCAGTTCCCACGCTCTTACGTGTATGTATACACATATAGTACATAGTATATACATATAGTACATATAGTCTGGAATGATCCGCCGTTCTTCCTCTCTGGACCAATCCTCTTCGCTTATTCTTCCTCGCGTCGTGACGTCGCTCTTTCCTCCAATGCCCATCGCCTCCACTGCCACCGTGGTCACCTGCAATCACACTCGCAGACACAAAATTATTTTGTCCCCCTTCCCCTTTTTCCGAGAATATCCCCAGGTGTTCCTACTTTCCTCTTCTCTACCTCTAGCGTAACTTCCTCGCCCGCTTATCTCTTCTTCCGATCGGCTCTTGCCCCGAGGGAGCCCATCTTTTAGTCGTTAAACCTTCGTCTAGCAGTCTATGGGTTCTTCCTTTCTCGTTCCCTGTTATTCGTCTTTCCATTCCCCGGGGGTCTCATCTCTTCCTTGTGAGCTCTAACCTCTTAGGTCAACTAAGTTCGCCTTTTCCCGTTTCTGTTAACCTCCCACTCTCACGTCTCCATATAATCGTCCTTCTCCTCTTTTCGGTTGTCTGTAGTGTTCAAGAAATTTCCAACCTGCAGCATAAAAGCCATCACCCAATCCAGATGAATGTCGTGCCAGTTGTCATCGTAATGACGAACTGTGTGTGGTGCGTCTCTTTAATTGTTCATAAAGATCACCGTATGCCTTTTCGATTCGTGCATAAGCTAACCTTTGCAGCAGTTCCAAAGAAAGTGACCGTTTACCTGCAAAGATACCCGTCTAATAAACACGTGACCTCTCTTCTGAAAGCTCATAGAGTGTGAAACAGGTTACAGTCAATCCTCAACGCTGCAGCTCGGCTGATCTTTAGGGTGCTTTGGAGCGACCACGTGACCTCTCTACTTCTGGACAAACTGCATTGGCTTCGGGTCCCGGAGCATATCGTGTTCAAGCGCTGTTCGCTGATGTTCCGGGTTCTACGCGATCCATTCTGCTCGGAATACCTCGCGAGGCTCGTTCGAAGGCCGGCGTGGAGCGATCGACAGCTTAACCTTCGTTCCAGTAGGCGTATCCAATTGTACGTCCCACCTCCGTCGAAAACTGTCATGTTTGGAGACCGTTCATTCTCGCAATGAGTAATATTGGAACACTTAAGTCTACTACGAATTTTGGAGATTTCCAGAGAAGAAATTAGCAAAAGATTCAGCAAGTTTCTATGTTGAAGTTTCCATTATATATTTATTCCATAATTTTGTGCATTGTGCTGTCTCACAATTCACAAAGAGTCTGAAATTTAGCCCAGGGCTACACTGCCTACACATACCAATAGTTGGTGTTGCTATATGAAAAGTTGGGAGGGCTTTAGCACCCCACAGACCTCCTAGCTCCCCCACCTCCTTCCTGGCACGTCCTGATCACTGCTGCCTGTTGACACCATAGTATAGCCATTATGGCATTATCGTTCACTCCGTCGCACTTTAAGCCATGACATTTATTCAACATGAAATTTCTTAAGAGGATGTGGGGGCAATTGCCCCCACAAACAAAATTGTATGGGGCAGCTGCCCCCATTGCCCTCATGATTCTGACGCCCCTGGAGAAGACTTATAGTCTCGTTTTACAATGCATGTTAAATACTATGGTGAAAAATGTTAGATTACACACTGAAAATAAATTCTTTGTAAACTTATAAATGTCATGATTGTGATGGTCATTGATAGAACGCACCACAAGTGAATCGCCAGTGCTACTGACGCTTAGGTGGATATAAGCACCTCATGTTTGCTTATAGGTTCTGGAAAAAGAAAATATTAACATATTGGATGAACAACAGACCCATTGATGCATACAATAAAAATTGGGATTAATTTGTTATTGGCAGTTTGGACATACAGTAGCATTAAATCAGTGTCTGTAAAAAGTTATTATGCAGGAAAATATATGAAGTGTTGCAAATGGTTATCAACTATAATTTCTAATTTTAAAATGAGTTTGGAAGCGGCAGTTCTTGTAAGTGCTGCTCGCCGAGATTAATATGGACTACGGCTACTCATTGTCATAGGATATATAGACTTTATCCACCACCATGACCAGAGTCTCCTTGTACGCTTCGGCCGTCACAACCGTTGACATAACCATAATGCAAACAAGCTTCACCATATGTCAAATACAACAAAATGTTTTGCATCATCTGGGATTTCCACGGTGATGGCGGCGTCGGTTTCCATCTTGGGGGCGCAGTTGTCGTCTCGTATCATCCAGGCATCGAATTCGCGGGCGAATGGGGCATGATTTTCGTCCAGTTCACGCTGTCGACATGCTTCCGTGGCATCTAAATCAGCACGGAACGTCAGGATAGCTGTAATTATGGCGGTTCGCATGGGTAATGGAATCAAGGGGAAATAATTTTTGGAATGAGACATTATAATGAGAGTTCGCAGATTGGAAAGGAAGTTCCTGGCTAGGATTGGATGGGTTAACGGCCTCTGTATACGGATGTTCTAGCACTCCTCCTGATGTGAGTGTTGGAATGGCTTCGGCAGTCAAACGCCTCGGCACTTCATCACGCCTCATAGGGAAGTGTGCCCTCGCAATCCCTCGTAACAATCTGGGCTCCCAATCCCAATTCATAAAGTTCTTCTTGAGACTTTACCTGGTTCAATAGACCACACATGCGTATATGAGACTTCGTCAGCAATGTATTCCCAATCTAGATCGTACGTTTGTGCTTCTCGATTCTGGGAGTTAAACGCTTTTTGACACTCCTCGCAGTCCCACTGAGTCGATCGATCCATTGATCCTCTGCTTACAGTGCTTGGTGCTGGAGTAATAATTCTCAGATTCCATTCGCAAAGAAGTGGTCGAGTGGGCTTTAGTGGCCCATCTTTCAGCGCTCTTCGAACTTCAGTGCTTGTCGAAGCCAGTGGCTCGGGCACGTTTCTTGCGCCAGTTGCCGCGACAACAACTTGACAGGACTTCTGGGTTCTCCTGGTCCAATACCAGTGTTATTTAAGTTATGGTTTTTCAGTTTCAGTTGTGTTTTTTCAGTTCAAGTTACAGTTACAGTTAATGTTTTAAAGTTACAGTTAATAGCTAACGATTTTTCTATTATAGTTACAGTTAGAATTATCTCAGTCTCATATCCCATTTCATATTATTTAATAAAAATACAAAGCAACATAGGCTTCTTGTGGCATTTTGCCAAATAATTATTACTATTAAGCATCTGGATTTTTCGTTGATGCCTCATATGTAAAGAAATTCCAGACGCCGCTTTCACGTCTAAGCCCACTATACGGCTTAAACATTTTGCGCAAATATTAACTAAAATTTAATCATAGGAAAAGCAAAATTGATTAAGAATTACTACGTAAACTAGTTGAGCTGAGGCACGTCCCCAGTCCACAACCAAAAGATAGATCAGATCAGTGTGAACAATGAAAAACAGCTATTTTTTACAATAAATAACTCGTGATAACAAATTGAAAGTCCATTTCGGTGGAACGAAGGAATCCGATGCCCGGCGAAAACGGTGATGAATCTCATGGAAAGCGGCCCATTGTTACTATTATTATTATTACTTAGTGCACTATTATTATTATTACTTAGTGCACTTGCCTTTTGCCCATTCAGTAGCCAAGTGTGACCTTGTCCAGTTCACTGAGTACAATTTAGGTCAATAACCTTTTTTATATTAGGTCAACTGTATTCTATTACAGTTACGAAGCATAGACCGTCGCGGCCTCTGCTCTAGGGAACTAGCGTTACGAATAACTACCAGGACGTTGGTTGATGTATCCGTCCGTATCGGCGTCAGCCTCCCTCGTAGCAGCCCGTAGCGAACATTCGACCCGTTCCTCCGATCATCCCTCGTAGTTTCGTTACGGCGGCTGATCTCTCCTGTGCTGCGCGGTTGAAGACTGACTCCGATACTGACAGCAGCCCTTTTTATTAGTTTTTGTCAGCATACAAATTGCCATTAATCATATGACTGCATTTCAATCTTTAGTTCATACAGTTCGCAACTATATGCAACTACAACGTCATCATGAACTTGCATTATATCCTGCCGAAAGCCCGCCATTTATATTACACAATTCTATGCGGAATATAACTCCAACAAAAACTCTACAACGCCACCAACTCAGAACAAAGAACAACCTCGTTCTTGCAACACTTAACTAATATTTGTCTAGCATTTCATAGTCACCTGCTTCAATTAGTTTAGTTCGACGGATGGATCGTGAGCAGCGGCTTCACTTTGACGTGGTTGACCTTCAGACTCCATCGGTACATTGAACGGAGAACTTCCGACCACCTGATGTTCTGGTTGTCCTCGTCCCGACTCTTCTCTTTGTGAAAACGATTTTGTTTCTTTTGGATATAGCGCAGCGATAATTCCAGTCAGACATGGTAGAGGCACCTTGGGAAATTTTGCCATCATCCTTTCATGCGCTTCAGCTGGTTGTATTTGTTTAACCCACACCTGACAACTCAATACGGCTTTCTCTGTTTGTCGAGCCAACGACTCCTTTTGTTTCCTCTTCTGTCTCTTTTTCTGTTCCCTTGGATCCCGCGCTCTTTTCGTCTTCTTGTTTCCTTTCTCATCTGATTCGTTCGACAGTGGCATCATCTTATCGCCATTCGACTCGTTCACGTTCGGTATTCGGAATGGTTCCTCAAAATCTGCTCCTATCTTAGGTGGGTTCCGAGGACGCATCGGAGTAACATGAATACAACATGCTGAATTATCATTTCCTCAAAGAATCCAATTTCTCCACCAATTCTTCATTGACAAACAAAGGCCCTGGAAGGATTTCCAAGTTATGCTGCTTCATTGCTTCAAAGAATCCCGCCGCTGGACTAGCATCCTCCCGATCACAATAACTTCATCACTGGTCTTCTTAGATTAGAGGGACTCTTTCTTCTTTTTCTTGCTGGCTGAACTATTGTTTGCTTTCGACTGTGCAGAATTGCTGATACTGCTTTGCGAAGGATGGGGTCTGGCTGAAGTACGCATCTTAGTCATGGATGCTATTGGGCAACGTGCCTTCGCTTTCTTTGCCTGGGGAGAATCCGTGCATGACTTTTGCTTGGCAGGAACTCTCTTCGTTTGACTCTCCAATTTCTTCTTTCGGAAGGTCTATAACTTTTATTGCCTTGGCACTGCATATCTTCCTTTGTTGTTTCTTCCAATTATGTCATCATCCTTTTTGTGTGCAATTCTAATTTTCGGGTGCGGAAGGAGCTGCGCCACTGCTCCGTCTACTACGTTTCTGGCTCCTACTGTACATGAGGGATAGGTGTGATTTCTACAGCCTGAACCCCCGTTACTTGACTCTGGAAGGTCCGAAGGAGTTGTTCGGGATTACCCGCCTGGTGTTTGATCATGAGGTGAATCTTTAGGCAGGATTCATCCTCTTCGGCTACACCGCACAATGGACAATACACTGCAGGCATATCGACGAGATCAGACATCGGCCCTACGTCTTTTTTTATGTCGGGCCAATGTCGGAAACCGACATTGGCCCGACATAAAAAAGACGTAGGGCCGATTCGGGGATATTTTTACACCCCCTAACACCTCCAATTTGAGGTCGACACCCCCAAATTCGTAGGGCCGATTCGGGGATATTTTTACACCCCCTAACACCTCCAATTTGAGGTCGACACCCCCAAATTCACAATCCTAGAAATATCCCTGCCTGCATTGTGCCGACATCGGGTCGATGAGCAACCGCTCATCGACCCGATGTCGGCACAATGGGTGTAAAAATATCCCCGAATGCAGGGATATTTTTCACAATCCTAGAAATATCCCTGGCACAATGTATCATGTTTAAGACATATCGAATGCAACTGCTGTTTTAGCATTATGCCAGAAACGTTCTTTTATTGAACTCCTGATGAAATCTACAACATAAACTTGCATGGTCAACAGAACGGCAAATGAAGGAAATTTATGGAGAGATAGTCATCGTCATGTTCATTTACAATGCTATCGTCTGTTGACTCAGTATGTGGCCGCTTCACTCCATTCTGTGCACGAACACGACGACAACCACTGCGATCACCAGATTTCCTTAGCCAATTCTTTATGACCGCTGCCAAGTCATCGTCAATTGCCCCTTTCATCATTATGTTCGCTTGAACAGCATCTGAATAGAACAATTTGCATATCCACTTTTACCCATAATTAAATTACACACAAGAGAAATCGTACGAATAGTTTTCAAATATATCACTAATCTACTAAACATTGAACATCTAATAAGCATTGTAGACAAAATCTCATTCAATAAAATTTAACATGTCGGCAGATTTCCAAAATGACAGAAGTATTTTGTTACTGATAAATAAAATCAAATTCTGTGCTAGTATTGAATTATTCTCAGTGTACTCACCGTAAACAATGTCTTTTAGTTGAAGAGCCTTGAATGAATGTTTTCCTCTGTTGTCACAGAAGTTGAACTGTCTGGTTAGGGCAGTGGCGAATAATGCTTTTATTATCCAGTCTGCAAATAAATAAAGAAATCATTACATGTGCACAACATTCCCTACATTTCAGCATATCACTGGCAGTCTGGTACCACAGAATAAAGAATCAATAATATTAAAAATAATTTTTCCTATTAAAAATCTATATCCAGTTGATAAAAAGAACCTCTAGACAAAAGCTGTAACTAGTTAAGAAACTGCAGCAATACCCACCAGGCACCAGCTGCTGTTTATCTTCTGGTGACTGCCGCAATTTTCTTTCCAGTGCTGCTACTTGCTCAAATGTCTGGAGTGGTACCATAACCCCATCAGGCATTTTCACAGTTGGCCTTATGGCGAGACGAGGTTTACCGATTTTGTCCATCACGAGTTTAACGTTCGACCCGTTCCTCCGATCGTTCCTCGTAGTTTCGTTACGGCGGTTGTTGATCTCTCCTCTGCTGCTCGGTTGAAGACTGACTCCGCTACTGACAGAGGCCCTTTAATTCGTTTTTGTCAGCATACAAATTGCCATTAATCATATGACTGCATTTCAATCTTTAGTTCATACAGTTCGCGAGCTCGTGACATTCGAGATGCTTCTCTTATGATTTCACGTGATAGATCTAGAGTTCTGAATTATAATAACTCCCCTATAGTGATATGCAGTAAATATATATAAATTGAGTCGTCAGATATGAAACTGTGCCAAAGGACAATAGATGGAAATACGTAATTAGTGAAAACAAGTAATTAAACATTAATTGCGGAAAAAGTCTTCACCAAAAACATATACTCAATATAAGGATTTGTTAATGAAGACAGTATTTATGCAAGTGTAGGGATGTGCAGTAAAATGTATAAAAGCACATAATGTCATGACATAATATATAATATAAGGATTTGTTAACAAAGACAGTATTTACGCGCTGAGGTACAACGGCGTAGAGGCGCGTCCCCCCGGGTGGCGGATGGGGGGAAATCCTGGGCTGGGAAACCTCATGGTATTGCACCAAATAATACGGAATAAGATGCCGTGGACCAACTGTACCAGAAGACAACGGCAGGGATGGTGGACGTATTCAACTGAAGGACTGAAGAGTATGGAAGAACAGCATCACTGGCGGAAGATCTTCGTGCGGCTGTCGTCGCAAGCAGAGGGCGCGTGTCCAACTATATGGGACATTGCGGCCAGCTCCATATACCGAGAAGTCATGACCAGTGCTCGGCGAAAACAGTGTCATGGAAGGACACAAGACGGGAACAGGAGGCGGATCAACATTCTGTGTCTCGCTATTACCGCTGAAGAGCTGGCAGAGGGCAGGATGGTGACGATGCCTCTTGGAAATGTTTTGTGCCCAGCTATTGCCACCAATGGGTTGGCAGAAAGCAATGACGATGATGATTTACGCAAGTGTAGGGATGTGCAGTAAAATGTATAAAAACACACATAATGTCATGACATATAATATATAATACAAGGATTTGTTAACGAAGACAGTATTTATGCAAGTGTAGGGATAAAATATAAGGATTTGTAAACGAATACAGTATTTATGCATATGCGTTGTGTGTTTGTATATAATATTTGCATGCCTATGTCTACTAATGTTCACATAGGTACCGGTAGTTCTATTTTCTACATCGTTTTTTATTTGATGATTTCGGAAACGGGTGTAAGGTTCCCTATTCGAGTGAGGATACCAAATGCGGACGCATTTGTGCAATATCGAAAGAGGCTAACGGATCACCGCTGTCAGCTAAAAACTCAATAGCTGTTGCTATAGCATGGACGCCACAGTCAACTCCGTTAACCTGTTGTTGCGTCGGTAACACAAACACACTGAGAATATTATTTTCGGCTAAGGTTGCATATCTCTGTTTGAGTTGAGTTGCAATGGATGGAGAAAGTCTACCATTGATCAAGCTATCTGCTAGCTCCACGCCCCCTAGTAGTTGCAGAAGTAATCCATTATTATTATACGTATAATACTGAGGTGGAGTTCATTATTCCACCTGTAATAATGAGGTGATTCATATTAATTCATATTTTACTGCATATCACTATAGGGGAGTTATTATAATTGGAGGAGTTAATATTATTTGTAGAATAAAGAGGTGGGGTGTCTTTATTACACGTAGAAAAATGACTGGGGATTCATCTTTAGGGACATTCATTTTAATTCGTTATACTGGGACCATAAACTAGAACTATGATGTATACATCTATGGGGCAATATAGCGACTGCTAATGCAACCTAAATATGGTGGGAGGGAGGGGCGATTTGCCGGTTACTGTGGCGTTAGGAACTCACTAGTATGGGCGCTAAATGTACAAGAGACATCATATGCCAAGGGCGGGCCGGGACTACATTCAAAGAATAGAGGCGATACATCCATATTGGAGATCTGCAACAAAATTCTAGATGTGGGGAGTGGGATTTCTACAAGCGAGTCAAACAGTCTTACATAGGGCGCATGGCTATTGATCTCTGTTTCGTCATCACACTGAACAGCAGCACTGAAAGCGAAACTAGGACCTTAATATCGACAGGACGTAACCTTATAGCCCAACAGTGTTAATGGGCGATTTTCTTGTTTAATTCCATTCTGAACACATGCCCAAAGACTGCTCCCAAGGCGAAGGACATCAGGGCCAAGGCCGAGGACGTTTATGCCGAGGCCAAGAACAAGGACAGCGTCACTTGGCCTCGAGGCTAAGACCCTGTCTTTTATTGCTTTTATTTTGTAGTATATTCGATGCTTGACAAAGAAATGAACAAGTTGGGTATGATAGGTTGATCAACAAAACTAGAATTGTGTTAAAAACGATCTCTTTATTTTGTTACTGTTATCACGAATGAAAAGCTGGCTCAAACCATATACACCTGTTCACCAATATTAAAGTAGACTCTGTTATTACAAAATGCATGCAGTGTCTCGTGGCACTCATTAATGCATGCCCTTGTTCTTGATTTCTGCACCAGTCTATCCAAAAAAATAGACTACGTTATATTGTAACCATTGGGACGGTGGGCAATGGGACGGTATCAATCAAGGGCCGATGGTTACCACATTATTATAAAGCTATAATGGGGACTAGGGTCAAGTCACAGGTAAGCATGATAAGTTGATCTGCTTGGTGGATTGCACGAATATAGTTTCAACACTACAAGTACAATTGGGCAATAAACATGACATACTAGAATCTAGATTAATCAAACCAGGGGTGGACTGGAGTGTCCAAAGCGGCCCGGGACAAAAATCAAAAACGGCCCTAGCATTGCCTCTACGATCTTATTCGACTATTCACAAAAAACACAATTATCACAAATATTAGTTTTATTTTCCTTGGGATATTTGTTTACGGCCAATGTCTCAGCCTTGCAGGTCACTCTACAATGACTCAATGAGACAGTCATAAGACTCATAACAGAAACGATTAATTGAAAATATAAGACTTAAAATGTTAAGAAATAAGATTTCGTTAAAGACTAAAAGTTATAAAGTTATCTATTTATCAAATTATCAGGCTTAAAAAAATTATGGTTATTGTCAACTTATTGACTTATTGTGTAAGCAACTTCTTTAGGCTGGGCGACATTTCAGCCAAATGATCTAAGATTGTGTCATTATTTAACTCACTTAAGACATCGGTTTCTGTCGACATAAGCATAAATGCTTCAAGGTGTGTAGATGATAATGAGCAGGCGAGATTTAATGTATTTCAGCTTAGAGAAAGATCTTTCACACGCTACTTGGGTAGATGACAGAGTCAATAAGAGTTTATAAGCACAAAGTTGTCCTCTACCGAGTCGTCGAACATTTCGAGTTGGTTTTCATCGGGGACGGAATTTTTAAACTTGTCCCATTTATGAGCAAAGTCAGTTAGCTCTTCTCTGAGATTAGAGGCCGTGGCGGTTTCATCGATTTCGTAAGAATACTGCTAAGGCGCTGCATCGCAGTTAACGCTAAACCTTGCTGTTTAATATCCTGAAAGTTCTGTGGATCAAGACATGCAATATCTGCATATAAAGAATCGTGACTTTCAAATCGCTTTTCTATAGTTTTCACAATCTTGTCCATGATGCAATTATGAACTTCAATGCGATATCTATCCAATGCAGTATTTGCTACCGCCTCGTCGTTTGTCTCTCATCGAACATCACTTTTGGTTTTGCGATACGTTTCTCTACAAAATTCTCCTCAATTCTAATTTCAAGATTTTCGTTATCCAGCTTGTTATTAGCCCATTCAACAAATTGTTTGGCACTGTCGAGAACACTATTGAAATCTCTCGAAATATTTTTTAACAGCTTAACAGTGCAATCAACGTTACGGTATGCTTGCAGTACGTCCATTCCATTGGTTTGTAAATACTGGGAAAGTGACCCTGTGTACTGGAATATTCTTAAGTATAACTTTGCAGTGACTATTGTTTCAAACTTTAAAAACTTATCTAGTAATGTTTGCGCAGTATCCCTGACTTTCGCATTAAATGAACCCGATGATGCTATTTCTTGCAATGCACAAATCATTTTTATGAAAATTGATGAGTTTGGTTCGTCAAAATTTCCAAATACTTTTTTAATGCGCTTTCTTTTGGCCCACCATCGCGTTTCACCAATAACATGTAATCTTTGTTGCTTAGAGTTTTGTTGTTTATCTATCAAAACATCCATTCTTTTATATGATTCTCTGAAGAAGACAGCACAACTATTAAGCAGTTGAAATAGGTTAATTGAAGCAGTTGTAGTTTGAGTGGTATCACTTAGAACAAGATTCAAGACATGTGCGTAGCACCAGACATGAATTTGATGAGGGGCAGCGTCACTCAACCATTTAGTAAAACCATTGTAATGTCCTTGCATATTGGCAGCCCGTCTGTAGCATTACCGACACAATATTCAATGTTAATGTTGCATTCACTGATTTTCTCTTTAAATAATTCAAACATATCTTGTCCAGTAGAAGAAGTAGTATTTTCAACACATATTAGTCGCTCGTGAACTTTATCTGTGACATATCTTATGATTATTGAGCATTGATCCTTCACACTTACATCCTGAGTAGTATCCAATTGCACTGAAAACATACCAGCAGCTTTGATTTCCTCTGAAATGGTTTTCTTTATTATTTTTCGCATCGCATCAATGATACAGTTAAGTGTTGTCTTCGATATGAGGGTAATCAAATTTCCTCTCCCCTTATTAGTCAAATTAGACTCATGTCTATTTTTGCTTTTCTCAATAACTGTATCAAGATGCTTTTTTAGTAGTGGGTCAAATTTTGACAACAGTAATAGAATTTCCAAGAAATTACCATGATCGATTGCATCGTCTTTTAAGTTATAAGCAGCTTCATTCCTTGAACGATAACTAAGACCACGTTTTCCAATCACTTTCAAAATCTCTATTACTCTCTCCAGCACTTGTCTTTTTTCTTTAACTTGTTGATCCCTAATTTTTTTCTGCTGAGAGAATAACAAGCTATAAATGTCTCTTTCTTTTACAGACATGATATGAGCTTCTACACACTTCTCGTGAAATTTGCTGTTTTCGTGCTCCTCTATTCTTTGATGCACATGTTTCCAAGAATTCATACCTTCTGTGAATGAGTTCACATCGCCAGTCTTGCTATAAGCTAAGCATACTGTGCAAAACAGAGCTTTCGATTCTTCACCATACGATAACCAATTCCTATTGATACCATCGCTTCTGCAAAATACCCGATGAGCATTAGTAAATGGCAGATTAGTTTCACTCGCTTTTGGTTGTATTGGGTGAAAGTTAAAAAATGTTTGTAAATTATTCTCTTCAGGACGTTTGAAATAATTGTAACTGGTGTCGTTTTTTTTGGTCGATAACTGAACTGTCATTTTCAGAATTTTTATTTGTCGGCATTTCTTTTCGTCATCGTTGTGTTGTCAGTTTCGAATGTACGAAGGCGTCGATGGGAAAAAAGTTTGACGGCACTACTGAATGGCTGTTGACATCATTACGAGTTTCTTCCGGTTCTGGTTGTGTACTTGTTGAAGCTGCTTGTTTACTGATGGTCTCTTCGCTTGCAGCAGGAGTAACTTTGAATAAATCTACTAGATTTCGGTACTTAGCTCCATCTTCAGCAAAAAGTTTTAGTTTCTTATCTCTTACTTTTTCCGCACCACCTTTACATTTACGTTTACAATTCAAATCACTCATTACCGTATTTTTAATAACTAATAATTATTCATTTATCAATCTTTATAGTTTATTTCACATTTTCAACTTCCGCCAAACTCCCGACCAAAGACTACTAATAGTAGTTTACTACGCGGCCACGCGGGACTACATTAACGTCTTTGTTTTCGTCTAATTTTTATTGCGCGTAACTGATAAGCGATTTTTACCATATTTTTAACATTGTGACTAACTTACTAAGTTCCTCCTCTGGCGGCCCACCGGGATTTTTCCCGGGGTCCCGGCGGCCCAGTCCACCCCTGAATCAAACCACTTATAGCTCACGTTACGACGATATTATTGCGAATAACCACTTATGTTAAGCAATCTTTGAGTAAGTTTTATGACAAGCAAAACCGGTTACTTCCCAATTCATCGGCTGGCAATCCCTATCGTCTGTTCCACCCGGCGATCGGTTGCTCGTTCGGTTGCTCGAACTCCGGAAATTCGTACCCTCCAAACCAACTCACGACCGCGGGAATGCTTTTCCTTCTCGACTCCGACCACGACTCCGCAACGGTCACGTCCACTTTCTTCCTCTCTCCTCTCGTCGACTGCCCCGTTTCATATTTAAAGGCTGTCTCTTATTTTTGCATTTTCTGGTCATTTGACGGTCAACCCCTGACTCTTGCTCTTCTTGATTCCACTTCAGTTGTAATGTAATGTAATGTAACAAAATATTTGTATAGCGCCTCTTCTGAAAGATCACTCAGAAGCGCTTCCACAGCAAATTACTGTATATTAACAAAGAGATAAGTTTTAAGTCGTTTCAAAAAGAGGGCCATAGAATTAGGAGTTGCTAAGCCACGCATACTGGCGTCAAGAGCATTCCAAAGGATAGGGCCAACTGATTCAAAACCTCGCTTCAGGAACATGGAAGTTCGTGCTTGGGGGCACACTGAGAAGACCATTGGTTGTGGACCGAAGACATGGCCGACCAGGGATAGAGCTAAGGGGATGGAGTAGCTCTGAAAGGTAAGATGGAGTGGCACCATAAAGAGAGAGTGCAACCGCTCTCAACATACGAAACTCAACTCGAGCAGGATGAGGCAGCCAGTGTAAAATAGACGTCATATAATCACTAATGTGATCACGTCTTGTGACACCAGCAATCACCCTGGCTGCTGAACGAAGAACCATCTGGAGTTTATCAAGTCGCACCGATGGAAGACCAGCAAAAAGTGAACCACAGTAGTCAAGCCTTGAGCAAATAAATGCATGAATCAAAGTAGAAGCAGATGGCATGTCTAGTGTACGTCGAATCACTCTAAGCTGGCGGAGATGATAGAAGCAACTGCGACAAAGTGAGTTAATATGATCCATAAAGGTTAACTCAGAGTCAAGAATTATACCAAGATCACGGACAGAGGAGGAGAAAGAGAGGCCGGGAAGGCAGACTGCACAGACATATGATCAATTTTTAAGAGCTGACCTCGAGTACCAAACCAGATGAGCTGAGTTTTAGCTGGATTAAGTAAAAGACGATTTGAGTGCATCCATGAATGAAGTAAGTCAGAGGCTTCAACAAATTCACGAGTGATCTGCAGCGCATTAGTGGGGCTGGAATGTGAATAGGCCTGAATATCATCAGCGTACATATGTGTTTTAAAATTATATGGTGCAAACAAGCGTGCAACATCAGCAGTATAAAGTATATACAGAAGCGGCCCAAGAACCGAACCTGAGGGACTCCACAAGTGACTGGCACTTCACGGGAGTAGGAAGAACCAAGTGATGCAATCATGCGGCGTTCAGAGAGATAGGATTTTAACCAGGCCAGAGGAAGACCAGAGACACCAAATGAGACAGAGAGGCGCTGTAGAAGAATATCATGGTCAACAGTGTCAAAAGCAGCACTGACATCAAATAGGGCAAGAAGAGTGACTTCTGACCGATCGATGGCCCTATAGAGATCTGAGAGAAGATGCAAGAGAAGCGTTTCAGTGGAGTGTGAGGCACGGAAACCAGACTGGTATTTCGGCAGCAAATCATTAGCCTCAAGATATGGAAGCAGCTGAAGAGTGACAACCTTCTCAAGGACCTTAGATAAGAAACTGAGGTTTGAGATAGGGCGATAACTTGACATTTCAGACTCATCAAGTCCAGTTTGCTTAAGCCTAGGCTTAACTATTGCCAGTTTCTGCGATGCAGGTAGGCAGCCTTCTTTAAGAGACCTATTGCAGAGTAACGTTAAAAAAGGCAAGAAACAGTCAATATAGTCATGCACAATAAAAGTCGGAATCGGATCGAGTTCACAGGTTTTCGTAGGCATAGAGAGGATGACGCGTCGGAGAACATCCAACGTAACTTCGTCAAAGTCCTGTAGACAAACATCTGTGGTTGTAAACTCTGGCGGCTGCGACCCAGCTGTAGCATCCCTCACACGACGAACTTTAGATTACTGCAAATCAGTTCATCAAATAATCCACGAACTGATTTGCAGTAAACGATAAATCCGCATTCAGTTGTGAATTCGAAGGCTTTGTACGACCGAGAATATCATTGAATGTTTTCCAGAGTCTACGAGAGGAGTGAGCATTACGTGAAATTTGACACTCCCAGTAGTTTCTTTCTTTGTCACGAAAAAACTTATGCATGTCCCTGATCATAAGTACAGTCTCACGACGGTCATCCGGGTTCTTTGTTCGTCTGAATTTCCGCTCACACTTCCTAACACGACGTCGAAATGTTCTGCATTCTGCATCAAACCATGGTGACAGAGGTTTATGACGAATCTTAACCTTGCGTACTGGAAGGAGATCATCAAGTAACCGTCTTGTTGTTGAATCGTATAGTTCAAACAGCGTACTCACAGAAGCAGAGGCAAGGTCTTCTAGGTTTTGGCACAAAGGGCTTGATTGAAGGCCTTGGCAAAATGCTTCACCGTCGAACTTTTTCCAGTTACGCACATTCCTGAGGATGTAGACAGGCTTGCTGGAAGGAAGCGGAAAGGATGCCGAGACAAGGCCATGATCTGATATTGCAGGCGTGCATATTTGAATATCAGATGCAGGAACATCCTCACAGTGATAATAAGATCCAAACATCCTCCATTGATGTGAGTTGACTCATTGACCAGTTGTACGAGCCCAAATTGATGAAGGATAGCACTAAAAGTTTTAACATCCGGCAAAGAAGGTCTTTCCATATGAATATTAAAATCTCCAGCCACTATCACATGCGAATTGAATATGGCTAATTGCTCCAGACACTGCTCCAGTTCACTGAAAAATTCACTTGTAACAGGTTGTGAACCTGGCGATAGATGGAAAGGACAGTGCAAGGGCCATCTGGCGCGAGAAAATGTCAGGCACATTGACTCAAAGGTAGTCGTGGTAACATTGATGTCGACTTGTTTTGCTTTATAAGCAGCACGATGGTATACTACGATACCACCCCTCTTGAGTCACAGTTTTGACCAATTGTGCCTCGAGAAGCAGATCGTGCTTGGCTTTGAAAAGTGTAGCCTGGTGGCGCAGCATTACAAACTGCAACATCGGATGACCGTTCATGCCATGATTCGGTGACGATAAGGACGTCAAGTTCTTTGGAGACAATTTCATTCATGACCGCCGTATACTTGCTCCTTATAGAACGTACATTCCACGTTCCCAGTCGGAAACAGTGTTTCACACGCACTCCACGAGTGGCCTGGGACTCATCTAGGCACGACACGGATAACTCAAGGCGATGTGGTCGCCAAATGTGAAGTTTGAACAGTGTCTTACGAACGGATTGTGAAATGACCGGATTCGTTAAACGCAAATCACGTAGCTGCTCACCAGAGTAACGAATTTGGGACAAGGGAATGCATCCTACTGAAGACGGGGGACTCTGCAACGTGTGTCGAAGAGTTCGAACGGAAAGAACTGACGGCTGCCTAGGTGCCGTTCGTATAGCTGGTCTCCGATCCGAGTAGGCTGTGTAGATGAATGCTCCGTTAGCTGCCAGTTCCAGAGTCGGTCGGGGGCGTCTTCGACCTGCCCTCCTACCGCGATGACGACGAGCCCAGCGCGGATTCCCATGAACTCTGAGTATGCCTAGTTCGATCAGACAGTCGACGACGCATAGAGGGGGCCGATCACCGGGAGAGCAATTCAGCAACTTGATGTCGATGGACGAGTAGTTGAGCATGGCTAAAGTCAAACGCTCCAACTCAGAAATCCAATTAAGAAACGTTGCGATAGAAATATATTCAAACGGCAGCCATGTTGATTAACGGCAATTTTCAAAATGTTAACGGTGTTTGTTCAAGACAGCTCCGTTTCCTCCTAATTACGCCGAAGTCGCTCAAATAATTAGTCAACTAGTACTATATCCAGATGAACTGTCAAATAATACGAATTTTAGCACATAATGAGAAGCCAAACGTGAAAATAGTCCAACGAAAACACACTTAAACCGCAGGATCAAAATACTTCGGCAGCCACAAGCGGCGCCACCTAGCAGTTGTACCCGGTTGCTGACGTGTAGGCCTACTCCCCGTGGTTTTCTCACCACCTGACTGAGTTTATGTTGGCAACAACCCACACCATTACCATATATGGTGCTATAAGGTTTCCAACAACATCTTCTACTGTCCACTTAACCTAACCCCTGCCACTTCTACTACTCCCTATGTCAAGAAGTCCGGGTTAAAATCTATAGCTAACCTAAGGTATTTACATCGCTTAAAACTAGGCAATTTATCTTAATTGTGTAGGGCTGTTCACAAAAGGGTTTTTTCTTTCTTTTTTTTAAAACAAGGCCGAGAAGAACAGGACTCCACTTCTGGTACCGCTTTAATACGCTTTAGACTTCTATAGCGCCCGGCGCACTTACTTCGGAAACTAACTATATAACGTACATAGGCGGACATAGGAAATTAGAAGTGGGTAGGCAATGAAGGGGTGGGTTTTTAACAATGTTAATGCATAAATATCGAATTCTCTGCAATGAAAACCTCCTTTTCATGAACGAAACATGTCAGTGCTGCTTTTATGTTGTTTCGCGGTCACCCTAAAGCACATGTTCATCTTATGCGCTTCAAAACAACTTCATTTTTCGCTGCTTGCAGTTAGCGAATTCATCCATCAGCTCAGATGCTACAAGTTTACTGGAAAGATCAGATTCGATTGCCAAAATTGAAACATCAGAAAACCGTTCTTGACCCATTGTTGCGCGCATGTAATTCTTCACTCTGCGCATAGCAGAGAAAGCGATCTTTCACAAGTCGACGAACTTACGGGGAGTGTAAAAGCTAGCTGCATTAGCTTGAACAGATTTGGAAGCTTCACCATAAAATTTGTAGACAGTCCCACTTTCTCCAATGAGAACACATCAACATGATCAGCAGACAAATCAGATACAGCTGCTTTCATTATTTGCATCTCGCTTTTTACCAGATCGGCATTGAAGTTCAGTGACTTGCCATAAAGGTGTAAGAGATGATCAATGCCATCAAGATCAAAATTAAAAGTAGCAGAAACAGACCTCACTAGAGCTAATGTTTCATTATCCATGAAACGGTGTTGCATTTCAACAACGAGTGCATCGGCAACAGGTAAGTAGATCTGTTTCTTCCAAACTTCCAGTTCACTTTCACGCTGAGCCACTCTTGCAGTTCCAGTCGCAAGAGGATAAGAAGGGCAGGCAGAGTCGATGATCTCTCGCTGACCACAAGTTGAAAATAACGAAATCGGCCATTCGAGGCACCTTTCGCGGACGTCGTTGTGGGATTTCCGATTCTCCTTTAATTGATGACGTAGCGGCTGACTCAGAAAGATCTTCCGTGCCAGCTTCTCTTCTGAGATTCTCTACTTGACTCCATAATGCCTTCCAATCATTTTCGTCAGATCTCATTTTCCTAATGGCCGCAATAGTGCCGGTGATCATGGTATGCGCTGTCGCAATGGTGGTTCCTTTTGCCTGCAAAGCCTCATGCACAACGTGGACGAGTGCAAGTACTTTATCAAAGACAGCGAGGCACACAAGAAACCCAGTTTGCGCATCTGATGCAGCAAGCCTTGAGCTTCGACAAAGCAGCGGGATTCGGACTAGACAATTCGGTAAGACATGTCAGCAAACTTTTGAAACATGTTTTAACTGCATTAACGTTTCGCCATCGACAGGCCCATCTGGTGTCACTCAGCTGAGTTAATTCAATTGCTTTCAGGCCAAGAAGGCCCTGTGTGTTGACAAATGTCTTGTGGGCTCCGGGCCTCGAGAGAAGAATACATACAGTGCTTCCAGTACTCCAAAGAATGCTATTATGCATCTATTGACTTTGCACATATCCACAACAATTAAGTTAAATCTATGCGACATGCAATGTCGTAAAAAGCCATGGGATAAATCTCACGAATTTTCCGTTGCACTCCGTTTTGATGGCCTGACATTACACTAGCTCCATCGTATGCTTGCGCAACAATTGGAATGCTTTTCAAACCCACTCCTTCAAGAGATTTCAACAAACATTGTGCAATTCCTTCTGCATCCATAGAGTCAGAGCAGTCGACAAACATCAAGAATCGCTCCTTAATCTGTAGATCTGGCGTAACATACCGTGAGGCATATAGCCAGCTGTTCAGTTTTGAAAGATCTTGCCTCGTCTGCAAGAAGACAGTAGAAACCAGCATCCTTAACCTGACGAACTACTGTCCTCACAACATTTTTTGCGGCTATGTGAATTATTTCGTTCTGCACATCAGGGCTGGTTAGATTGTGGTATACTTTCAGCTTAGATGCAAATTGGGCATCATACTTCGACAGAAATGAGCAAAGTTCAAGAAAATTTCCTCTGTTACCACTAAGCAGTGTTTCGTCATGACCTCTAAATGCAAGTCCTTGACGACATAGAAGCAGTAATATTTCGATAACTTTCTGGATGTACTGCCTATTCTCTTCCACAGTTTTTTTTATGCTGTGATGATAACTGGGATAACACAGAACCTTGTTTTTCACTATTCTGAAAACAATGCCACTTTGATTGGCACTCAATGTGGACTTGAGTTCTGGAGTGCTTTGCTAGTTTGTGATGTAAATTTTTCCAGTCACGATTACCTTTCGTGATAAAAGATGGATCTCTGTTGCCTGAATTGCTTGGATATATACGACAGGGGTAACAGAATACTGCATCAGCCAAAACGCTGTATTCGATGAAGGAATATGGCTTATACAGTCCAAGGTGAAACGAGCGCATATGACCACCAATGGATCTCTTTGGAAATGCAGGCAAAAGAGGCTGTGCAGGACCAGAAGATATGGTTCCCAAGTCAATATAAAAACAAAAATCATCACTCTTTAATTGATTTGCCGTCTCACTGCTGCTGGCACTGCTTGCTTAGCTCTGTTCTTGTGCACGTTGAAACTGCAGAGTTGATGAATTATGGGGCTTTGGTGGCAACGATACAGAGCAAACGGAACCGGAATCCGTCTGGAAGTGGACTGCCCCGCAGTCGTTGATGTTTAGGTCTTCATAGACACAATCAGTCTCGGTTCCACGTGTTGAAGATGTTGTGTCTAAAGGGCATGAACTATCTGAATGCTGAAAATTGCCCTCAGCCTCCTCAGGCTCAGTCAGAACAGTCTCTTTCACTCAAGCAAACTGACATAATGTTCCTCGCCAATCTGACCAAGATGAATTGGTGTAGCAGTCTTTTCTTCTTCATGGGAATTAATTCTGTGCAATGGCCATTATTATGGTAAATTTTTATTTCTCTTTGCAAGTATTCAGCAAGAGCTCTCAACATCGGCTCGTCCACCCATTCGCCATCTTTACCCTGACTCTCCAAATATTTCGTCAGGTCACTGTATTGACACTTGATCAGAGAGTCTTGTATGGCAAGTTGACTTGCTTTATCTTGCCTCAAATATGAAACAGCATTTTGACGCAACTCTTTGATGTTGTTAAATACGCTTTAGGCTGGTACTAATACTAGAAGACTTATAAGGATTGTCGCTTTCGTCTGAAGGTGCCGATGTTGATATCTGAAGCTGATCAAGTATCGCATGCAGAGCACAGTTGCCATCGCCCGGCATGTTTCGAACAGTGAAATTGTGTGATTTGGCAACCTCGCACAATCTCTCGTACTGATGACGGTACTGTGTACCTGACAATTAGTAAATGATCCAAGTTATGTCATCTGAGTTATTACCCCATATCGCCCATAATCACAGTAACAAATACGATGGCAACGTATCAACAGTTTCGTGTACGACCGCAGTCCACTTAGTGGCGTGATTTCACATTTTTCGTGGGGGGCAAAGAATGCACATAAACATCCAATACGGTAATACCAGTCATCATTTAACATTTTTCTCATTTTTCATTTATCAATTCTCAAAATTTTATCATTTCTTGGGGGCCACGGCCGCCCAGCCCCGCCCCCCAACCCAAAGGACACCACTGATTCCACTGACGGTCAGTGAATTAATGATGAATTATGTAATTATTCATGAGATTATAACCAAGTCCAGTATACTGTCTATATCGTAACTCGTTAGTAGTCTACTACTCCAGACCATAGTCAGTTATCACTCAGGACTCATGAAATTTACAATTTTTCACACTTACTTGACTTGTTCCGTTGTTTTCTTGCAATATGATGCTGACGTTGAACTTCTCTTACTTCTGTAGAAGTACCTGAAGCTTCAGCTTTCTGTTCAGTTCCGACAGTCCGATGACTTCGTATTACAAATTTATCCATCGCAATCCGGTTATCCCTATCTCGACCGCGTAGCTGTCGTACAAACTGCGTAAACGGTTATAAAGTGGTAATCGGTGAGCGAAAATAGAGTGAATCAAATCAACCATGGCATTGACACAGACTAATACGGTTAGTACTACCACTAGTTATTTTATTTTTATGACATGAAGCTCCAGGCGTTTCTATATGTATTTCGAGACTCTTTGGAGTTTTGGAGACTCTTATTAAAATTCTTCATAAAATTCTGGGTAGGCAATGCCTACCCTGCCTCTAATTAATCTCCGCTGATGATAACGTATGATCTTAATCTATATGTTGACTGATATTGTTTTCAACATACCGAAGTGACAATTATGCCCGCGGTTCGAGTGTCCCCTGTTTTACTGGACACCTATATATGTAAACGTTAATAATTTCACAGATCTAATTCCTCTCTTATCTATATATATTATATCCTCAGTCTGCGAAGGGAAATCAGTAAAGTCAAAAGATGAAAAGCAACTAAACATTTATTTAATCAGATTAACGTAACTTCTAAACTTATCTTCCCAGCCGGAAGCCGACTGTCGTAGATAATTAACTTCTAATTTAACAGAAACCTTCTACTCGCGTATTCTTCCAGTAAGCGTATTCGATTTAAAGGACAAACGGACACTGCCGAAAGAGGATTATCTAGGGAGGTTTAAGGGCGCAGAGGGATAGTTTTCGACCTTCCTTTCCAGACGAAGCGGGACCTACTTTGTTGTTAAACGGGCTTATTTTATTTCCAGGTCAGCTTATAAGGGTTTTGATCATTCAGATTTTCTTCTTCGGGATTAATTTGTCATCTCAAATTCGGAACTAAACGATTACGACGGACCCCCAATCGAATTGAACAACCAACCGAACAAACACCAACCACCCTCTCTGCGTGGCCAAACATCCGTTTTTATACATAGCCAAGAGCTCCATCTGGTGGCTGGAAAGCTATCAGGGCAGGCGAGAGGCGGGGCCAGCAGACCTGTCTTACAGCACGGGGAAACAGGGCTTTCGGCAATATCAATACGGTGGGCGCATCCACAATTTACAACCATTTAAGCAACTTAAGATTAGAATCTGTTTCCTCCCCTTAGTCCTCGGAAAATTCGCATCATTCTTAAGTTTGTCATTTATTTTTCAATTATTTTAACTATTTCAGTTCTTTATTTTTAAGTTCCAGTTATTGGTATGTTTCATTTTCAGTTAACTGATATTTCAGTTTCAGGTACAGTTAAGTGAAACCACAGTGGACGCCAAGGAGTCGTATATTATCAACAGGCTCAATCGCTTCTCCCGTGAACTGGAATGGAGACCAGTCAATCAGATGTAGCCTGCTAGGGGCAGCGAACCAGATAAATTTTGTCGTGCTAGGATTTAAGAGTAGTCTGTTTTCTAACATCCATTTTCGTATGTCGTCGATGCAGTCTACGACTCTTGTCTTTCGCCGCTTATAGTTCATTGGTTGTCGTCGTCAGGTAGACCTGGCAGTTGTGAGCATATGTGTGATGGAGTACGCCATGTGCCTCGATCAGCTTTCCAACATCCGCGATGTAGAGTGCAAAAAGCAGTGGTCCAAGGACCGAGCCTTGTGGGACCCCGCTGATCAACATCGTGGGATCGGATGTGGCCAGATTTATGACCACGAACTGGCGACGGTCGCTAAGATAGCTGCGAAACCAGGCTAGGGCAGGGCCCTCGATGCCGTAGGTTTTTTCCAGTCTGGTCAGAAAGATGGTGTGGTCGACCGAATCGAACGCGGCCGTGAAATCCAAACTCGCAAGGGCAACCAGTTTATGGTCGGCAGCAACTCAATGATGTCATTGAGGACTTTTAGCAGTTCGGTCTCGGTCGAGTAGTGACTCCTGTAGGCCGACTGTAGCTCAGGCAGGAGATTGTTTTCGGTCAGGTAGGCTACTATTTGTCCGGAGACTATCCTTTCAAGCAGTTTAGACAGAAACGATGTACAGGGTGTAAAAGTTTAAAGGATACCCCTTTACGATTTTTAATATCTCGGCCGCGTGTATAGCGATTTCAATGAAATTTATAGGCCATATACCTGGGATGTTTTTGAAGCAATTGCCAAATTTATTGCTGATATCTTTAGTGTTTGCCGATATATGGCCAAAAGACTAAAGAGACTCACATTTTGAAATTGATATTGGAATATAACGTCATAATAAAGTGATAAAAAATTAATTTTTTATTCATTTGGCCCTGAAAAGTGCCGTTTTAGAGGGGATTTCAGATGATTTGCTACGGGAGCAGGTGCTCAAAATGCCCATGCACCCTTAGCCTTCACACATGCCGACAAACGCTTCTTCACTGACAATATCGACTTCTTGAACTGGTCCTCAGGCAAACTCTCCCAGATATTCTTCAGCACAGTCTTCAACTCCGTGATGTTCTGTGGCGTTGGCTGATACTTTTGATATCTGTCGAGCATGATTCCCCAGACGTGGAAGTCAAGTGGATTGATATCTGGGGAGTTGGGTGGCCAGTCATCTTTCTTGATGAAATCTGGACAATTTTGCTCCAGAAAATTCTGGGTCCTGAGAGCAGAGTGGGCAGGTCGTCTTGCTGGAATATGAAATCTTCTCCAAGCAAATCATGACAGTCCTGCAGCCAATCATAATGCTGCTGTGTTTATCTGTTGGCCGTAAGTAACCCTTGACCTTGTCTGGCGCGATGACAACGACGCTATTTTAGACTTAAAAACGATACATTTTACTATGACGTTATAATCTGTTTGTCAATTTTAAAATTTGGGGCTCTTTAGTTTTTTGGCCATATTTCAACAAAAACTAAAGATATCAGCATGAAATTTGGCAATTGCATCAAAAACATTCCCAGGTATATGGCCTATAAATTTCATTGAAATCGCTATACACTCAGCCGAGATATTAAGTATCATAAAGTTGTGCCCTTTTCACTTTTACACCCTATAGGTCTATAACGGGCCGGTTCAGACGAGGTCTGACAACTGCACACTTCCAAGGCGTTGGGAAGTGACTGGACTCAAGTGAGACGTTCAACAGATCTGTCACGAAGGGAGCGAGTGGAGTAATGCACTTTTGTAGCAGCCAGGTCGGGAGTGGGTCGAGGAGACTCTGCTTCAGAGGTGCCTCGCGGACTAATCGAGTGACATCGGCGATATTGACTTTACCGAAGGTGGTGAATTTCTGCGTAGTGGTGTTGAGAAGGAACGATGGGGGACCGACGGTCGTCGTCTCGGCGCGAACTTTGTTGACTTTCGTCTCAATATGGGCGTGGAAGTCCATGGCGCTAAAAGACAAGGTCTTGTTTGAGACGGGAAACCAAGGATGTTTTCTAGAGTCTTCCAGAGTTGTCTAGGGTTACCATTTGACGCATCTAGTTCTGCTTTCAAGAGAGCGGCAGCTTTCTGGAGTACTAGGGCCCGGCTCGATTTAAGAGCTTGGCGCCATTGTTGATAGGTCGTCTGTTCTGTCGAAGTACCGTTGCTAGTTATATCGGCGCTCCAGCTTTCGTGCTGCTCGGCGTGCTTTGTGACAGTCTGCATCATAATACCGTCGACGAGGGCGTATGCGGATGGTTTTGGTGGTGAGCGGGGCAAAGTGATCGAGCAGGTCCGTTATGGTCCGCTGGAATCGATCGGCTAGAACGGTGGCATCATCACTTGGCGAAATCGGCTGCGCCAGAATAGATTGTTCAGTGGTGAGAATAAACTGGTCGACGTCAAGGCTGCGCCAGTTTCTGCTCTCAACAGTGGTGTAGACAGTTGCAGCGAGTAGAGGTGGGATGGTGAAAGAGACCAGACTGTGGTCTGAAAGGCCGGCTTCTGTTGCTGTAACATTCATGATTTGGAGATCATCTGATGCGATAACGACGTTGAGAGTACCGCCTTTTCATGCGTCGGCGACGACACATGCTGCGTAAGGGAGAACGTCTCGAGAAGGTCATTCTTCTTACGAGTGAGAAGGTCGTCAGTTCGCTCGAAATGTATGGTAAGGACCGTAGGAGATTTTATGGCCTCGAGAGTGGTAAGCAGCTCGGCGAATTCAGAGAAGAACTCGTTGGAGGGTGTTTTGGAGACAGGTCGATGAACGGTAGCCAGGATAAACTGACGCTTGCCTGAAGTTACTCGACAGCAGAGATACTCGAAAGACGTCGGTGAGTATCCTAGATTTATCACAGAAGTGTGAGACCTGGCTTAGACACATGCTATTCCGCCGTGATTCGTGGACAGGTCATGCTTGACCCTTTCTTGGCGCCTGCGGGTAGCATCGACGACATTAAAGCCGTAGCCCCAAAGGCGACCTAGTGAGACGGAATCAGTGTCACCGTGCCAAGTTTCTACTAGTGAGATAATGTCAATGTTCGATTCGTCTAGTAAATCTCGGTCCGCGACAACTGGGTACCGCCGATTGAGCCCCGGACAACTGGGACCTGCAACTGGGTAACGGGACATCTGGGTCCTGGACATATCGGCCCCGCACCATCGAACTGGACTTTAGGCCAAATAATAACTGAGGGTTTGTTGTAAAACTTCGGGCGGTCTTCTTTAAGCCTATCATCGGCTACAAATTGAGTACAAATTCTTAATGGAAAGTGCTATTTCTATGATCGTAAATGCAACGTATAGTTACTACGGGCTTATATGGACTTAAGAAGAATTGAGACTTCGCTGTATCCCTGTAGTAGTGAATAACTGCGGGAAGTCTTCTTCAACCCCTGTCATCGGCTAAAAATTGAGTACTATTCTTTGTGCGCGCAGGCATTTATGATGCTACGCTCATTAGGCCTATCATGTTTTCGAATTGCAAAGTACGCCTATCAGGATATATATATATATATATATATATATATATATATATATATGCATCAACACCATTCATCAACACCATTCTCTATTATACGGGGCCGAGATGTCCCGTTACCCAGAGGTCCCGTTACGCAGATGTCCCGTTACTCAGTTGCCGGGCCCAGTTGTCCGGGGCCCAATCGGCGGTACCCAGTTGTACTGACCCGAGTAAATCGATAACATTCTCAGTTTTATTGTTCATGAACAATAACAGAAAGAAAACCACTCTAATGTGATCACCTCTAAGCCTCCTGCTCATACACACAATTAATACACGCAACTTTAATCTCTCATTTCAAGCCTTATGCCAACACAATCATATCATAGGTCAACGAGTTGAAACATGTAATCAAACGTCTGCTGTCATATCTCCTGACTTCCACAGTACTCAAAAAATTAAGCAAAAAAAGGACAAAGAGAAACATCCTACAGAGCTACAAAAAAGATCAAACTACCAGTGGGGAAAATCCCAAGTCAGTATCTTTCCTTTTCTACAAATGTACCCAGTCTTACTGTTCATCCTTGATGATGGCTGGTGCCTCCAGTGGGACAAGGCTGGTTCCCAGCGCAGACGTGAGTTCCGAGTATTCTTCAAGCAGGTGCATCAGTTCATCCTCCTCGAGATTCTATCCTGTTCCCGAGTCCTGCAGAGGCTGAAGATTGACCAGTGGAGGCGAAGTCGCAGCCCCGATGTCGGGAAAGGTAGTCACAGTGGATCCAAGGGCCGCCGCCGGGGCCACTAGTGGTCTGACGCGGGCCAAGCCGAAGGCCACTGCGTCTCTGAACATCCTCTCTACATCCGGGAAGGTGGCTTCAAGCATTTCTCGTACTTGTGCCACACAGAATTTGCTGTTCCAACGGCCCGCCACCTCAACCAGAAGTTCAAGGCGGCCCTGCTGTACGACGAGGGGGTGTGTAGGTGGCCGTGATTCTTGCTGGGCGGATGGTGGACTGGCAGACGATGGAGTTCCTCGAGGCCTTTCCACGGTCGGTCCTTCTGGTGTAGGAAGTGCGGCCGGTGCCTGAGCCCGTTTTACTTCAGTGGACGCCGGTTGATTGAGACCTGGATTGGGGCCTGCCATCGCGCTCCCGATCGACGTAGGCCGGATGCCGCGCGTGGAGACTGCCGGACTTGTGCGAGGACTCAACGTCTGGACCTGCATCAGAGGGACCACAGGTCTTACTTTTTCCCTCGCCACAGTGTTCGACGGAGGAGCGTTCCTCCTCCCCGCCTCCATCCCGTGGTGCGCCTGCTTGCGATGGCGCACAAGGGCGTCCCAGTCGCGGCACCAACATCCGCATTTAAAACATACTTCATTTTCCGCTCTGCTCATTTTTTCGGATTCGAGATGCTTCTAGGTCGATAGTATTCTTCGTCTGCATCCGGACGTCTTCACCTCGTACAATATATCTTATGGAGTCGCAGACGAATGTGTCTCCGCCCCTCTCCGTCTCTGATCACCAATCCCATAAGCGTTCCTTCTGTTATTTCCAATGACGTCACGTTCTTTGACCTGTCACATAGACTAGATACAGAGGTTAGTTAACCCCCCCCCGCAATTATAATCCTACCTCTCCTCTTCGCAAACCCCAACATAGCTCCTCCCTTAATTTTGAAATTGATTCTACACAGACTATTCTAGGTTCCACTTGGCCACTTGTCCTGTCTTCCGTCTTGGCGTGAAATACCATACCCGTTGTCCCGGTGCAAATGTACATGCTTTGACACTAATTGACAGTGGGGAAGTATTTGTCAGCCCTGCGTTTTGCGGACGTTTGGAGGTGGCAGCGGACCAACGCATGTGATTTTTCCATAGCGCTTCTAATTTTCCGAATGTATTCGCTAGGGGTCAGGTCTGGTTCTGGTGGTGCCGTGCCGTACATTGGATCTATTGCCATGCGATTTTCTTTCCCGAACAGGATTTCATTGGGCGTAGTATGGATATTAGTGGCACTTTTTCATTGTCAATTTGTAGTATGTCGTTTAGGCCTATAAAGTCTATTCTGCAGTTTTCATTTTTTAAGAAATTCACTCCAAGTAGTATTTCACTTATCTGATCAGACACGGTGAATTTTACCCTTCTCGTGCAGGTGGGGCTGAATCGAACGGACACAGTGGCTTCTCCCTTTGTAGAAATTAGACTTCCATTGGCAGCGTAGAATTGGCAAGAAGACGGTCTGACAGTCACTCCCCCCGCAAATCTACTGGGTAAAAGATTTTCGGTGGCTCCAGAGTCAGTCATTGATAGCAATGATCGACCATTGATCTGCGTTCGGGCATATAGTGTTGTTGGCCCCTCCGTGCCCCCCTCTCTGTTCAGGCTCTGGTTTATCTGGGGTCTTGAATTGTTATAGCGCCTGGGATCCCCACAATTGCGTCTAAGGTGGTCCAATGACCCGCAATTGAAGCAGCGGGGGGGGGGTTCCTTAAGTTGTCTGGGTGGATTATAATTCGGTGTCGGCCGGTCATAATTTTCCCCCATAGGTCTGTTCCTCCAATTATTGTTATTACTGTTAAAACTTGTTACCTCAGTCCTCGGTGTGGGGGGATTGGGTTGTATTACGGCCATTATCCCCCTCAAATCGGACCTGTCTTTCTACTGGGGGTGGTGTGGGCAGTGATCGAATATTAGGTGTCTTTTCTCGTATCATGGCCAGTTGCTGCATTTGCTCCGTTATTGATCGATTAAATTGTTCTTGTTTTAAGGTTTGCCTACTCAGTGCTTCGTCTAGTTTCCTCAGGATTAATTCTGTATCATTGCCCCCTTTTGCCACCTGTATCGGTTCCTCCTTGCATGAGTTTAAATTATCACGATCTGTTTTCATGAAACTTTCTAACCGGAGGGCTATACGGAAGGCGTCATTTAGATTTTTGGGGTCTCGGTCCCTCACCTTTATTGCCAAATCCGGGTTCGCTATAGCTTCTACGAACATATCCCGTCCGATATCTTCAATAACGGGGTTGGGGTCTTTGTCTTGGGACGGATAAGCCAGTGACATAAGTTTGCGGATTTCAAATAGAAGGTCATTAAGCGTCTGAGAGGGTTTCTGTCTACAACTGTAAAGCTGCGTACGATAGGTTTCTGCTTGCTCTTGGTGGCCATATTGTTGTTTTAAGCGGTCTGCGAGGTTTTCATAAGATAAATCCCCCATGGCAGATAAGTTCCAAAGGGCTTCAGTGGCGGGACCTTCTAAAGCACACTGCAGAAAGTCACATTTCTCTTCTGCTGACCATTTATTATGTTTACAGCATGTTTCAAATTGTTTCAAAAACGCGTCTATTGGGGTCGACCCATTGTACTTATCCGGTTTCATAAATTGTTTGGGCCGGTCTTCCCCTTTTACCTGTCTGTAAGCGGGTTCAGATTGGTCATGGTAATGGCCCAGATCCCCCTCCATCGGACATGGCCCAGTGGTCATATACCTGGCCGTCCCCACGCGGTCATCCCTGGCACTCGCCCTCTGGCGATCGGAATTATTAGTTCTGATCGGTCCAACGTCTGGCCAATGGCGGTAGAATGTGTTATAATCGGTCGGTCGTTCGTTGCCATACGGGCAATGGGCTGCGGTCATGGTGCCTGGCGCCCTCAAGTGTTCATGACTGGTCCCTGCCCTGCGATCATAATCATGATCAATATTAATTTCACTCCTTTGATTGGGACGGTTATGTCGCCTAACCGGATTGATAGTGGTCGGTCTGGGGTAGAATGTGGTGGTATCCACAGTGTCCCTGTTATTCATCGGTTGTTGTACACGCTGTCCCCCTCCCCCGGATCTGTGAATCGGTCGGGAATGGGTCTGAATGTATTTGGTGTCATCGGACCCTGGGGTTGATATTCATTCCGGTACTGGTCTCTTATCGGGTAGTGCTTCACCCAACCTCCCCCCCAGTGGTGGCAAAGGGGTAGTCAGCCTTAGCTGACCCATCTGTGTTGACGGGGCGTAGAGATTTGTCGGGCCCTGGATCACTTCTCCTTCGACGGTCGTGTGGGGCTTCTCGGTTGGGTGATACCTCCCCCCGATCGTCCCCCATCGGCGGTGAAGGGGTAGGCAGTCTCAACGGGTCTCCTGTCATTGCTCCCCTCCTTCGGGCGTGTGGTGCTTCTCGGTCGGGCGATGCCTCCCCCCGATGGTCCCCCATCAACGGAGCCGAAGTGGTTATTCTCGCGGACCCCTCCCTCGCAGATGTGGGCTATGTCGGTGTTGGTCATTAAAGTTTATCTCAGGGTCATCACGGACCCCGTCCAATGTTAACAACGGCATAGATAATTGCGATGACGATCTGGTATTTCGCGACGCCATAATGATAATGATGTATTCAGGCTATGCAGTTCTAACGCTGTCACTGACTCTGTATTTTCCTGTCCTCTCTTCCCTGAAGGAAGAAAAAAAACTTCTGGTACCACTTTGTAACGCCCCCCCCCCTTGTGAGTGTTACTCTCCCTGACACTATGTCCGCTCTCGGTTCGCACTGCCTTGCGGTCTGAGTTGAGGACAGGTCAGACAGAGGCCGTCCGTTACGTTTTGGTCCCGGACTTTTTGGTCCCGCCGATTTGGTCCTGGACGTTTAGGTCCCTTTGCCCTTCCGTTTCGGTCCCAAGACTAAGGAGGACGAAATATAACAATTTTATGTGTAATGGTAGAATGATATAATTTTTTGCAAGACTAAAATAAACAGTGGCTAACAGCAATTATCAATTGTCCAGACAAGTGTAATGGTAAAATGATATAATTTTTGCAAGACTAAAATAAACAGTGGCTAATAGCAATTATTAATTGTCCAGAGAGTTTTAAAATCTGAGTGTTTATTAGTAAGTGTTATTCCATCAGGAAATTGTGAGCTAGACCTCGAAGATACTCAATTATCGGGCGGTCAGCATAAGTGGACACAATGTTTAATATGCGCTCGTCTGCATCCTGATACTTTTGTCGTTTTCTTGGTGCACGTTCACCTCGCACATACTGTTCGTAGACCAAATCGCGACCTTTTTGTATCTGGCGCAAACCATCGATGAAGCGCCATATCGATGGGTGCTGTATGTTAAATTCCGTCTGCAGCCGGCGATGCGCAGCTTCAGCATGGTTATTTGTTCTGTCTTCTTTTTCTATAACACGGTCGTACACATTCCATAATGCCGGCGAAAAGGGTGGATCGCGACGACGACGGTTTCTTCCAACGCGTCTTCCCAGATAATATTCTTCGAACCATGTCAGCATTGGTCCTAAATCGACCGATAGTGTCTCCGAGCAGGGGCGTCTATCCCCCTTTTTTCATTGGAGCAAGTCCCCCCCCCCCCAAACCTGACATAGGCGTTCTGGGACTGCGGAGGCGCGAAGCGCCCCCGCAGGCGCCGAAGGCGCTCGGGGTGATTGCGGGAGGGGCGGCTTAAGGCCCTCCCGCCACGGGGGTCCGATGGTATAACCCCCGGAAAAATTTTGAAGTTGCAGATGCTCGTAGGTGAGTTTTAGTGGAGTTTTGCACACAATTCACAATTGAGCACCTGATACATCATGATTTTTATCTTAGACCATGTAATTTTTTTGCTTATTTTCTTAATATCAGTCCATGATGATGGGATGATGGTGGAAAAGAGTGTTGACGAAACATATTACAACTTGCAATTATGTGGGATTTTCGCCAACAAACAGAGAAAAAGTACAATACATGCTAATGGCCTAATGCTATTTAGGCTACTTCTGTCTGAGCTGTCTCTGTCCACTACGCACCACAAGTAGGCTAGCTATTTGGAGTCACTGCAATGTTCAACGACTAAGAGCGGTGCGAAGCTTGTTTGAGCATAACGCAAAGTTATCAATAATGTCTTGAACCGACAGGCTGTCAACAATATCACGTTCACTGGCAAGGATTGTCAACGCTGAGAACCAATCATCAGACATTGTGCTGCGCAGTCGATTTTTAATGATCTTTACTCTGCTCATGATGCGTTCTGCACTGCAGCTTGTAACAGCAACTGTGGCCAGAATCTTCACCAAGTATTGCAGTTCTGTGAACGATGATAACTCCAGCAAGGTCTAGGTTGGACCGTTGGAAAATTCACATCTTGTACCTTATGAGTAATCATAGTAATGAACCATCATCCGAGTGAATTTTAACATCGCCGCCTTCTGACCTTTGACATTTAAGCGTTGTCAAAGCGCTTTCGATTTCGGTATTTTTAACTATGCATAAAGCGCTATATAAATCGTCCGGACGGTCCGGTTACAATGGACCGTCCGACCGTTCATATGGCAATTAAACATTAACCAAAGCAAACATTGTACTGTGGCAACTGTGCAACTGCATAAAGACTGTATGACTCTGTAGTAGTGTAGTACACTGTACTGTACTACTACTACAGACTACTTCAGTCATACGTGAACTGTACGGTGTAGCGGGTGTACAAAACTGTACATACCTTAAATGCTTATATCCATGTTTTGTACGGCAATGACTTTGCCATTTGTCTGCTCTAACGATCAAATTACAGCACAACTCCTTACATTTATACTTAAAGATAGACTTTTCTCTAGGCATAATGTTATTTACTCGCACAAATTTATTATTGTAAAATTGGCATTGCTACTGTATGCTACACACGCTGTTTACTGTAAATGACGATGACGTCATATGATGACTATGAGTCTATGACGACGTCATATCTTATCATACATCAACTTCAACGTCATAGAGATGATAATTTGTAATCGGCAGATTATGAACCACAACGGCGTAATTTTCCCTCGAAAGTTCTTTCAAAAAAATTTCCCTTTCCCCCCCATAAATCAAAAAATTCCTTCCCCCCTTTTTTTCGTTGGAGCATTTGCTCCAAGGCTTATGTGGTGTAGACGCCCCTGTCTCCGAGAGAGCTTGAAAGGCCTCGTCTAAACCGGTAATGGGAACGAACGCTAACGAAACAATCATCCTAGCGTTAAACGAAAACGCTGGTTCCGTATTATACCTCTGCAACATTTTTGCATCGGCCAAGTGTCTTCTAAAATTCTTCATCAAATGATATAGACAGCCTCGGACTTCCGCATTTGGAAACGCTTGACCAACCGCATTAATAACAGCTTTTTCAAAATCTACGGAGACAGAATCCGGATGGAACTGAGGCCAGATTTCTTTTATGAGGGTGAACAGGGCTTCATTATATGTGCATTGCTGTTTATTTGGGAGGAGAGCGTAAATAATGGGAAATACGAAGTTGGCGCGTTTGCTCAAAATTGCGTATACTTGTTCAAAAAGAGGTGGAGCCAGATTGAATGTGCCATCCATATAAACGTCTTTCATCTGATCACTCCAGGCCGCAAAACTCACGTCCAAAAACAAGAATCCGGTTTGGAGCATCTGGACCTTTATCTCCAAGTAAAAATAACTCGCTATTTCCTCTGGTGTCTTGTAGGTTTGATACTCTTCTGGTATAATAAGATCAGCCAGACTTGTTGGCATAGGTGGAGCTTTCGCATTTTTGATTCTGGCCCTTCCAATGATTTTACGCGTAGCGTCTTTGTTAGGCATTTGTCCCATTGTCGCTTGATCCAATCCCTGGATTACATTGTTCAAGATCAGAGACGGCGGCTCCATTGTCTCAACTGCTCGTTTCCACATAGCGGTTTTGACTCGTGCCACCTCCACCCTCGCTGCATTGCTTCCATGTGTATGAAGGCCAGTTCGTGAAGCAACAACATCGTTAATATCCGTATGAAGTCTTGCTTTGCACCCGTCGCTTCGCCCTTGGCACCTCCAAAACTTCTTAGAGGGATCAGCGCTCTGTTTGTGGAAGGTAAAAAGATAACCTCCGTCCTCCAACAATTTTCGGCTTCTTTTCGTCTGTATTTCGTCCATATTAATGACCTCTGTAAACAAATACATACAGGGTGGTCAAAAATTCTGACACTTTTTGTTGAGGTTTTTTGGTGAAGCTGTTTTTTCGTGCATTTTCCAATATATATTTATATATAATAATCTATAATTTAATATTACCCGCAAACAGAAATATTAATAAACTGAAATAAATAAGGTAACATACCGTCAAGAGGACACGCCACACCTGTATAGGACACGCCACACCTGTCTGTAAATTCCCTTTAACTTCATTTCCGTTTCCTGTATACCTGGGTCACAAGTATATTTTGTTGAGCATTTTTTCAGGGGGCCGAAACGGACGGGGACCGAAACGGACGGGGACCGAAACGGACGGGGACCGAAACGGACGGGGACCGAAACGGACGGGGACCGAAACGGACGGGTACCGAAACGGACGGGGACCGAAACGGATGGGACCGAAGCGTCCGGACCAAATCGACCGGGACCAAAACGGCGGGACCAAATCGTCCTGCTTCGGACAGAGGCAGTGGCAATGCACAAGACAATCATTCTTTATTAGCAGTTGTTATTATTATTATCAACAGCACCAGAGCCGGATTAAGGTTTTGTAGGCCCGTTTCACAAATTAATTATAGGCCCCACATGGCGATACCTTGGAACAAAAATGTCTTAAAATATTTAATAATTATATGGATGGATTTATTCATTGTCAAAAATCTCTCCTACGTGATTTAATTGCTGAAAACGCATCGATAATATTCTGAAAGTCAAGGCTTTGAACGATTTCGGATTCAATGTCCATCAATGTTAAGCTACTTAGTCTTTCTTGACCGATTGTTGATCTAACAGCATTTTTGATGCGTTTGAGATGACTGAAGGATCGTTCACCTGTGCAGTTGGAGACCGGCAAAGTTAGATAAATGCGCAGAGCAACATACACATTGGGAAATCCGGTATTAAGATTAAATTCATTCATCAATTTCAACATTTGCATCGGTGTTTTCTTTGTCTGTATTGATCGCAGTTCTTTTAGAAATATTCGCCACTGAATCCACTCGTCACAGAGGCTATCAGTGACATCTTCAGAGTAAAATTCCGCAAACAATTTTAAAGATTCCATTACTGCAGTGCTGTTTTCATCATCGGCATAAAAAAAATAACAACGCTCGTCAATCGCTTTGTATGCTGCAATTCTACGGCTAAGATCGGTAACAATGGAATCAATTATAACATAAAAGGTTTCGACTTTGAACATTTCTTCACCTGTTAAAACAACAGCTGGCTCATTGCTATCATCCGCTTGGCGTTTTGGTTGACGTGCACGTTTTCTTTCAAATTGCTTTCCAAGGCACAATTCAGAAGCTTTATCTCGATAAAATTCAAACCTGTTCCTCTGAGATGCTAGAAATTGCAACAGCGACTTCATGAGTCCTGCCTCAATGCAAAGATCCGTTTTTCTGACTGCAGCAGCTGGCTGACATCATTTATGCGTTCAAGAATGATATTCCAGAAACACACTAAGAATACAGTTTCCAGCTTATCCATTGTTTTAGCTAAGTTCATTGCTTCTGCTCTTGTCTCTTTCTTTTGCAAATTGTTGTTTCCGATTTCTTGCAAAACAGATTGGTAGGTTTTATAGTGGTTAGACATACTCCGAAGTGCAACAGCATGAGCAGACCACCGTGTGTCACTCAAACGTTTTGGGAGAAGTGCTGACTTTTCTGTTCCGACGACGCTTTGTCTGACAGCATCTTTGACAAGATTCCATCTGTATGTTGAATCAGACAAGAAAACATAAATTTTCTGAACAACACCGAAAAATTTAACTGCCTCCGTGCACGTATCAACTGCAGCAACTCCAGACAGGTTCAGTGAGTGTGCCATACAAGGAATGTAGGAGGCTGCTCGGTTGATTCAATTATTCGCGCTTATACGCCAGAGTATTGCGGCGGCCATATTGCTGGCATTGTCGTATGTCTGACCTCTACAGTCTTTTTATATCGATCTCAAGATCACGAAATGTTTCACAATGGTATCAAAAGATGAAGACCAGTGTGTGACGAAATTTGCACAAATTTCAAGAAACGTTCAACAGGTTGACCATCACTTCTCACATAACGAACGGTGAAAGTCAATTGATCAGTGTGTGATATGTCAGGTGTAGAGTCAACACTGAAAGAAAAAGTACTTTGCCAGTTTTACTTCATGCACAATAACGTTGATAACTTGCTTCGCCATAAGACCCACAAATTCTTCATAAGTGGTCGATAATAGGTATGATGTAGTGCCACGTCCAGCATTTCCATATTTGTCAATATGCCCAGCAAGAAATGAATCGTATTCGGCTAGGTACTCCAAGCAACCTAAGAAGTTTCCATTATCTGACCTACCAAAGGTTTCTGAAGATCCCCTGAGTGATAATCCACGTGATGTGAGAAACTTAACTGTTGAGACAACTCTCTTTAGAACTTCTCTCCAATAGTGCCTTTCCTTATCAGCTTCCTCGGAAATTGTTTTGTCCAAAGTCTTAACTTTGGATAAACGAGTGGAGTACGTGGTAAGAGCGCATCTGTGCTCAGATGATTTTTCATGTTGTTCAAGTCTGTTCATGGTGCTCCAGCTGTCAAATCCTGTGGTTGCAAGTGCAGACTTACTGTTTATCAAAAACAGTTTACATACAAAACAAAAAACGCACCCAGATGATGGCGCATTAAAAAGCCAATGCCTTTCCAGTTTTTCTCCATTGTGAGATTGTGAGTAAAATGCTGAATCGTTCAGTTTTCTGTTACTGTTGACATATTTCCTTAACGAATTTGCATATATGCCATCTCGATTAGCACAAGATTTGGGCCCAATTTGTAGCCAATAGTTCACCATATCGCTACTTACATTCCATAATGCGGGATCAGTTTCTGGTATTATGTCCCCATCTCTAGCAATGTCCATCAATGGTGGCATATCTTCCAAAGAGTTTGATTCAGCCACTGCAAGCGGTAGGGATAGTCCTTCTGATGGAGCAATCATATCTTCATCAATCACATTTTCTTCCAGTGACAAGTTTACAGCTACTGATGGTTGTGATGGATCTGGCGATAAGCTGCCGGGGATTTCTGTTCCTATAGAATCACTGTAAGGGTCCGATTTCTTAATGAAATGATCAATCGATCCACGTTGTGACTGTGCTGCCTTTTCAAAAAGACGTATCTTTTTGCGCTTCTGTGCGCCAGATTCAATTTTTTTTTCATTTTCTCCAATTTGTAATTGTTTATTAATTAACTATTTAGTATTTAATTTCGTTAAACTATATTATAATACTAAACTTTAAGTTTAATTTCAGATACCGTAACACTATAATTCACAGCACAACAAATGCCACAATCGGTAACGGATATGACGTCACAGTGCCGTAAGTCTGAATACGGCCTCACACTGTACGAAGGCCAGAAAACAAGCATCAGCGCTCCTAGCGGATTAAGTTTAAGTCCCAAAACACTAAAAGTAAACAATCTTGTCTTAAACAGACAGAACATTTTTGGAAATAATAAGAAAAATAAGAAATATTTATGAGTAGGCCCGTTTCAATTGAAACATATGCAACATGGTTAATCCGGCTCTGAACAGCACAGACAATCATACATTTATGCATCAATCAATGTGTCGATTCTACTATATTAGTCAGATAGTTTCCTTATTAGCTCCTCAGCAGTTATATAATCATCAGCAAACTGTCACAAGATACAATCTCGATATTAGCGATTAATTAGATTAAACCTACCAGTTGGAGCCGGCTAATCTCACTCGCAGGAAGTACCTTTTCCCCCAATTTCGTCGAGAGTTCGTCTTCCTTTCCTCTCCTCTTCCCCATCAAAAGTTCCGGCGAACACCGCTCCCGATTTCTTTGTGTCCCTCCCTTTTATAGACGCTTGGCCTTCCCTCGGTCGGCCGCGCGTCTTCCCCTCTCCCGCAGCAGCTCATAATCAGCCATGATCACTGCTCTGCCTACTGTAAGTGCTACAACACCGATCCACACTAGAAACTTGTGCCCATGCGGCACAGTACATCACATAAAAAACAAATAAAATCCTCGCATGATTTTAGTCTCTTAGCCATATTAAATATAAGTTAACAAAAATTAAAACGAGACTTTTCGTTGAAATTGATTTGCTTGCGTGCGTGTTTGTCAAAATACAATAGGCCTAAAGAATTGACAGTTTGCAAAAAAGCAAGCACATCCATCTCATTAACAGAAATTATATGTAAGAGAATTTGACGAAGTAGCTGATTCTGGAAATAAATAAGCGTGTTCAATCTATCTGTAATGTAACAACGTTTATTCAGCGTTTAATTGTAGGCCTATATTATGATTGTCCGTATCGTAGTAGGCTATGTCGTCTTAGGGAAAGCGTTGGTGTTATGGGAATAGTCTGCGAGTTATTTTAATTAAATATTAACTGTAACATTTAAGCGGCTGCCTCACTTAACGATTTAGTCAGAGGACTCAGTCGTTGATTTTGTCGGCAAACCAATCCACCGACGTTTAGTCTTGTCTGGAAACAAGAAATAAGCCACGCCTACAAACGCTGATGTAGCTCACATTTTAAGATGGCTGACGAGGAATTTGACTCTTTGTTATTATGTGGATTAATTTTGACGGTTATTGCATCTGCACGTGCATTATCCGCACAAAGGAAATTCCGAAAAAAGAGAAAGGTCTGGGTGAGACCCTGGATACGGTGTAGGGAACTGAAGGGAGCTTACCATACCCTAATCCAGGAGCTCACCGAGATAGACCAACAGGCCTTTCTCAGCGATCTCAAGCCATACCGCCGGTTTTTTTATCACTTTCCTTGTATAGATCGTCGCGACAGTCCCATAAAATGGGTTGTGCCGCGACTTCACTAAGGAGATTCAAGTCGAATTCACTCTTCGACATGTTTCTTGTCCTATTCCCGCCCAAATTTTCCACAAAGTGTGTCCTCGTTTCGCTGTTGTTATTGTCAACTCGCGCGCTGACCTTTGGACTGAAATCTGATTGGCTGACAAGTCAGAAAATCCGACGACGAAGTGGGCCAGATCGTGTATTCAGATTATCTGGCGGACGTTTACTCCCCACCCCGAACGTCCCGCTGACAAAGTCAGCCAGTGAGGCAGCTGTCCTTTGCAGCTGGCTTATCATTCAGGCGGATTCTGTCGCCGATAAGTTGGCCGACTAAATCCGATGACTAAATCGTTCAGTGAGGCACCCGCTTTACTTGTTAAATAATGTGGTCCACGAGCTAAGCTGGGAGCAAAGTAGGGGTCCGCGAGTCAAAAAGTTTGGGAACCTCTGCACCGGAATTCAGTGAAGTGATCACAGGCTTGATATGAATCTAGCGAGGTGTATTCGTTATGAGCCGAGCTGCGGCATTTTGCACAGACTGCAGTCTTTTCAATTGAGTTTCTGTGATGTGATATAATAGACTATTACAATCTGGTTAATATCGTTTGTCCATTTCGACAGCCAAAGAAATGTAACGCATCTGGAATCGACTCAGACTCACAGCTTCAATTTGGCATTAATCCTCTTGTGAAATATCCACAGATGCTTAAAAACATCTACTGTATTTGATTCTGAATGGTTCCCATGTTTAGAATATGTAAGTATAGGCCTAAAACATGAGATTGAAATTCAAAGATAATCTTCCTTGCCCACAGTGCCGCATTTAGACATGGGCGACATGTGCGGCCGCACAGGGGCCCCCACCAAAAAGGGCCCCCACCAATGGGAAAAAAAATTTTTTTTGGACTTGCATTTTTATAGCGCTCACAATCACAATACAATACACTGTGACTGAGTAACAAAGTGCAAGTCGAAAGTCTCGAAACTGTGAAAGTCAAGTCTTTTTCAGCGTTTTTCAGTTAGTTATATCAGCGAAACTTTTCGTGCTTTCTTCTTCGCAAACTCAGTCAGAAGGTCTTGGAAGTTTATCTCACGCAGAATGTCTGACTCTATACTCATGAGAGCTAGGTGAGACAACTGATCATTTGACATCGATGTTCGAAGTCGGTTTTTTATGAGCTTCATTTTGGAGAAGGAACGCTCTGCACTGCAGTTGCTCACCATAAGCACCAGGTATATGCGAAGTGCTATTTCAACATTCGGAAATGATCCCTCAACTCGTTTCTGCAGGATCAACTGATACATAAATTGTTCATGAGAAACATCAGCAGACAGTGCATGTTGCTCATCCTTGAACACATCAACGAACGCGGCAAATTGCACAAGCTCATTTCGAGACATGAATCGAGGTCATCTTTGTAAGCCTCAACGAGATTCGATGCTGCTGCCAGTATCTCGTCCGCAGAAAGCACATCAAGTTTGCGTAAGAAGTAGAACCTGCACGAAAGAAGCTCATACGCACGAAGCCGTTGCTCCAAGTTCATGCTGAACTGATCGATAACTGGTAGAAAGTTTTCTATGCGAAAAATATCAGACTTGGAACGTATAACCTGCGGCTGGCTAAGCTGAGGGTGATCAGGTGGATCCAGGCGTACGTTGCGGCGTCGTTCTCTTTTGTTAACATATTCTGTTTGGCCAGACTTCACCATGCCCTCATCCTCATATTCTTTAAAGCATTCTCTCTTCGACTCTACAAACGTCTTCAAAGATTGCAGCGCTGCAACAGCCGAGTTCAGATCCATATGGGGTCCTGCAAAATCTTGCCTGTGGCATTGACTCTCTCAAGAATATCGTGCCAGAAGACAGTGTATATGCCCATCTCAAGCTGGCACAAGCGATTTGACAGTCCAACAGCCTTGCAACGTACATCAGCTAGTTCATCACTATCGGCCGCAATGTGGTCAAGGGCTTCAATAAACTCAGCATAACCAAGTGACAACGATTTCGTAGCATCAGCTCTACAAGACCATCGAGTGGTGTTGATGCGTTTTGGAACAACAGGTGAAAATCGCTTTAGAACTTCATAGCGATGTGTTGATGCTGTGAAAAAAACGTAGATGTCCTCAAGTACATTGAAGTATTCCACAGCAGCAGAACTACATTCCGCAGCCGCTCGTGCTACCAAATTGAGTGAATGACCTGCAAGCAAAATACAACTGTCAGTAAAATTATTATCACATTTTCGAGTCTCTCCCGACATTCTCAATATCAATACTCAAATTCTTAGAGACTGTAAGTTACAGTGAACCAATTTAAAGTGTTATTTATATTGTGGGCCTGTGGTTGGTTGGCAGTTTGCATCACCGATCACCTGCTAGGAAGTGCTACAATAAAAAGTTTTTTTATATAAGCTGAGCTGTTACTAATTGATTATTTAAGTGCCTGTAAGTTGTATGTTAATTTGTCTCGTTGGTTTAGGAACTTTAGGTTATATACTAATTCGTTCAGCAGTGTAATCTTACAACGTATAATACCGTCTGCCTTATATAGGCAAGTTAAAGGCAACGCCGCCAAGGGGTCAAGCGCAAGACTAGACTACTTAGTTCACGAATAGAATACAAGCTAATCTAAACAGGATTTTGAAAACTGTACAACTTTTCTACCTGCACATGGAATCCATGCGGCAAGGCTGTTTTGGGATGTCACTTTTGCTTGCAATCCATTATATCTTCCACTCATAGCAGATGCGTTGTCAAAAGACTGGCCTCGACAGAGTGACATATCAATAGCATGCTCATTGAGGAATTTCACCAAGCCGTCAAACATCTCTTGCGCCTTGTGGCCTTGGTTTGGCATGAACTTTACAAATCGTTCAACTGGATTTGTTTTCTCCATGTATCGAAATACTAATGTGAGCTGATCAATGTGTCCTTCATCTGGAGTTGAATCTAGTGAGATTGAGTAGTATCTCGATTTTTTGATCCGTGACGTTATTTCAAGCAACACACGCCTTCCCATGACTTCCACGAATTCTTCACAGATTGTTGATGACAAATAGTTGACATGCCCACTTCCGCGATTGGCATGCTTCTGCATGTGTTGCTTTAGAAATTCGTCGTATTCTGCTATGAGCTCCAATATGCCGAGATAATTACCATTTCTTGGTGATCCAATCGTCTCATTTTTCCTCCTCGTAGTGCCAGACCGCGTTCACAGACGAACGTTATGACAGTGATTACTCTTTGCAGCACGTCCTTCCAGTAATTTTCCACCTCTACCAGCTGCCTTGTTAATTTACAGTCTATTACGCCTACTTCTTTGGCTCGGCGGGCAAGTCCTATCACTGCTTCAATATGATCCTTGGACCTTTCATGCTCAGCAAGTCGAGTACTTGCATGTCTCCAATCACAATATCCATCACGAGTGAGCTGATTGGGAACGAACTCATGAGTCGACAGGGCAGGCAGTACAATTTACCGTGAGCTGGTGAAAAACATAACCAGGAGCGTTTGACTATCTCGCCATTTCTGTTTCTTCTTTCAAACATGTTCAGTGAACACTTGCGGTATGACTTCTTTTCACCAGTTGTTTCTGTTTGCACTGCTGAGCATTGTTCAAATAACACTTCATCACAATTTTGCAGTTGTTCAATTCCATTTCTTATCCAATACTCAGTAATCTCTTTGTCTACTAGTGGAGGCCACATTCCAATATCATTAACGTGACCACCAGTGACAGCAGTACGTGAATAAGACTGGTCGTGTGTGGGTGAATTTTCGATGTGCAGATGTTGACAATTGTTCCGATTCTGAACGCTTTCTTCACCCTCAGAATGTACGGGTTCGCTTTGCAACTGGCTCAACTCGGACTGACTGTTGTCGAAGTCCCAGTCGAATTCATCATCGATCACTGGTTCATTAGGAACTGAAACAGCTGGCAATACTTGACTTGCTTCAGAAACACTGATGAAATCCGTCATTCGACGTGTCTTAGCAAGCAATAAGGCATCTTTATCTTTTGCTGTTTTGCTCTTTTTCTTTTATCTGCTCCAGTCTCATAAATCCGTTGACCTTTATGGCGATCACTAATTCGGTCCGCCATTCTTTTTTCTACCAACAAAACATCATTAAAACAATTAATTTAATTTAAAAATTTAAAAATTACAATATGAAGTTTTAAGCCAAACTGTAATTGAAATTATGGAATCACGCAATCCATTACACAATTTAATTGGCCTACGCGTAAGCCAATTAGAATTAAACCCACCGAAAGTAAAATTATTCGAAGATTCGGCGATCTGCCCTTCGGACCCTTCCTTTGACCCAACACGGGGCTTGTGTGGAGGACGAGTCTAAGTTCTAACGCTGCGGGGAGGGGAGCGTCTAACGCGGTTACTCGGGAGGGGGGAAGGGGGAGGAGTGGGGGGAGGAGGGAGGGCCTCCACCACTGCACTGCACATGGGCCTCCACATGGGTAAATCCGGCCCTGCTTGCCCAGCATTAAAGGAAGAACTAAATGGTTCCATTCATATTCATTATTCTGGTGTGCTGCTCAAAAGTAGAAACACTTGTAGAATGTAGATAGACCTTCATTGACACGTTAGCGCTGTCAAAGCGCTTTTTATTTTAGTATTAACACGGTTACGGCGCTATAAAAATCGTCCAGGATAATAATATAGGGGCTTATATATAGGCCTATATATTATGTATGTGTATAGCCTATATCCCGTATCATGTAGGCCCTACTCGCAAAGTGCATTTTTATTATGCATATAGGCTATAATAAAATTCACTTCTTATGTTCATAAACAATCATTACATAAGATATTTATTTTTTCAGCATTTTAATTAAACTGATTATGCAAAATTATAACAATGAGTTATACACAGGCAAACAGAAGTGTAACCAGGAATTTCATGGGGGAGGTTATGAATCTTAACTAGTCTTTGCTATTTCAAAATCAAAGCATATGTTAATGTCCCACATGAACAAAAGATAAGAAGTTTAAGAACTTTAAGGTAGGCTGATTTGGGGGGGGGTATCTATACCGATGTACCCCTTGTCACTACGCCGCTGCAGATAACCATTAAAGACACTAACGTGCAGAGCTAATTATATGTTTCGAAAAATGGAGAAATTTCATGCACCTCGAGTAATGAATCAGAAAATCTAATTAGGCTAAGTGTTCTGGGTAATTTTTCGGCGTTTTTACTGTCCTTCCTGGTCTGGAGAGGTTACTATCCGCCATCCTGGTTCCTCCCCTCCTTGTCCGAGCTGCGAATGTCAATGTGGCCGTGGGTACTCCCATCCTTATTGGCTGAGATGGGACGCTAGATGGAGATGGCAACACAATAAGTCGCACCGAGTGAATCGTAATTATCAAACATGTACAGTCCAATCCCGTTATATCGAACTCGCTTAAATCGAAATACCGCTTGTACCTAATTTTAGGCACCCATCTCGCCCAGCAAAATTGCTAATAAACAAAAGATACCCTTATATATCGAACTCGCTTATTTCGAAATCGTGGTTATATCGAAACTGTCTCTCAATCCCAGAGCCGTAGCTAGAGTAAATGGCGCCCGGGGCAAGGAAAACATTTTCACCCCAACAGTTTAAAAACAGAAAAATTGATGACCTTTTTTCCTTACCAGATTTTTATGGCGTTGGAGTGGTGTGACAACTCACCTTCAGGTGAGGGGTCTGCCTCCGTCCTGGTCCCCTCCCTCCCTCCCTGGTCTCTCCTATGTCCCTGGGTCCGCCTAGTGGCTTGCCACTAGGTGGAGAATCAGTCCTCGGCCACGCTCATTGTCGATACTTCTCTTCCTGCTCTCTCCTAGCTCCTGAACCGAAAAAGCCCCACATTCCCGCTTTTTCTTCCTTATATTACCTTAGCGCATCCGGCTGCTATCATAGCGTTCCGCGGGGCCCTTATCCGTGCGCTACCGATCATTCCTTCCCCTGCCCCTCCACGTGTATATGCCTGTAGCCGGACCCCGGCGTCTCATACCTCTCTTCGCAAGACCCAACCCATAACTTTAATGTCCCTATTTCCCCTTCCCTTGTTTTTAGTATAGCTGTTAATATTATTTCTATGTATTATGTATTCTGGGAATGATATATATATATATATATATATATATATATATATATATATATATATATAAAAGTTTAACTCACAAGCTATAATGTTCCTCTATTTCTACTTCTACAAAAAAGTCACCTATAGGCCTAGATCATCCATACTCCACATCTAGTCTTTAGGCGTCAACATCTGGAGTTCCTGCTGCCTCCGGAGGGGTGATGGGCTCGAATGCCATCGGGGGCTCCGTCCAGTTTTCCAGAAGTTCCAGGAAGTCTGCATCTGACAAAACTTCCGCCGGAGCGAATCCATCTCTCGAATTCGACATCTCCATCTCTGGTTTGATTTTCTGCTCCTCCATCGCCAGAGTGACCGCGGTTTCCGGTTGTCGCCCGCGCGCCACTCCGAAGGCCGCCGCCTCTCGCATCTCCAACGCGACATCCGGAAAGGTGGCAGTAAGCATGGCCCGGACTTGTTTGGTAGTGAAATTTCTGCTCCACCGACAGCATATTTCAATCATGTCGGTGCAGCGCATGACTTTCGGATCCAAAAGGCAGGAAGGACGGATTGGGGTAGCTGGTTCCACCGATGCGCTTCGAGTCATTCCTCTCGAGGTGGAAGGCTCCAGCTGTAGATTAGCCACTGCTGGTAGTTCTTCCTTCACTGCTGCCATCGGCTGGTGATTCACGGGTCGCGGTCCCACATTAACTGACAGAATGCGAGATCGTGGGTTTTGCATAAGTGGTTGGATGGCCATACCAGAGATAGGAGTCGCCGCGGATGTCTTCCGCGTTCTGGCTCCCAGGTCCATCGACAGAGACTCCGGATGCATCGCACGTCTGTGCTCCCACAGCATCTGCCTGGATCCAAACCATTTCCCACATCGGAAGCAGGCCTCCATGTTTTGGTTTCTCTCCATCATACTGTCGGTTCGCAAAGTCAAACAAGCGTATGCAAAGATTTTCGCGAATCAAGCAAGCGTCTGTAATGCTGCTCCCGGGGGGCCCTTATCCGTGCGCTACCGATCTTCCCTTGCCCTGCCCCTCCACGTGTATATGCCTGTAGCCGGACCCCGGCGTCTCAGTGGTAAAGTAGTGCAGAAAGCGGGTGATGACCTTCTTTTCGCTTGTCATAATGGTGGCAATACCTTCGACGGACGTTTAACTTGTTACAATCTTGGCTTTTGGCGCCCCTCTTCCAAGACGGCGCCCGGGGCAGCTCCCTCCTTCCCGCCCCACCTAGCTACGGCTCTGCTCAATCCCTGTCGAAAAGAAGCCAGTCGGATATATCGAAGTTACGTATTATTACGGTCTCTTGAGCTTCAAGGTAACGGGAATTCACTGTAAATATTTGACTTTGGTCGACGGCCCCGGGAAATCTTTGTATAATCTTTGTCTCCTCCGCCATAAACTTTGCCGCCGGTACTACCGAGAACTGTTTCATTAGTCCCTCGAGGGGTAGTAAACATCTATTAGGCCTTTAGGGTTGAGCTTTCTCCCCGCTTTGAGAGGGTAGACTAGGAAAGGGGAAGGCATAGAAGTTAGGTCCTCCTTTTTCACCTGAGTTTACTCTAATTACTGTAGCCTACTTTGTACACAAGGTCAATCAGTTCGCTTGGTCGGCCACCCTGACCTTGTTAATTGCCACCGACCGATAAACAAAAGCACAAGGATTTTAGAGAAAGAGATTTTCATAATTTAATTAGGCTTATCGCAGAACTAAAATTAGGATCGGTCCTAAAGGAGGTCACGCTCACTGCGCATGCGTATGCAAATGTGGCCATTAGATAGTTGAATTCGCGCGGTATTGTGTGAATTACTAAATAGATTTCTTAAAGTTTAATTTGTTCCGCGATAAAATTAAGTATGCCCATCAAACACTGTTGTTATGGAACATGTGCAAATGACAATAGGAAAACTGACATTTGTTTGAAAGAAGGGGTTCGTTTTCAGGGTTGCCAACTCAATAAAGTAACATTTACTGACAAATATAAGAACTCTCCAAAAAAATTACGGACAAAAATTTTTTTTTACGGACACATGTAATATAAAATGTTGACCTTGACACGAACGAATGTGAAGCATAAATTGCTGCATAATCCAAGCATTGTAGCTAAAAAATGTAAAGTATCCAAATCATATGAGTTATGACAACGTCTCCATAATCCATTACCAATTTACCATGATGGCATGCTCATTTTATCACGTTAGTTTATTGTATGACATTCATCATCATTCATCAGTGACAGTGTAGAATTCCTCCCGCTTATGATCATACATAGAAACATTTACACTGTCGATCATTGTGGGAGTAATTTTTCCTGGTCCATTTCTCACGGTCAGTAAACTTTCCAACATTGGAGTAGACAATTTGTTTCTCAAGTTGGTTTTCAATAAACTAACAGCAGAAAAACACGTTCAACTTCTGCTGTTCCGTGTGGAAGTGCCAACATTGTTTGTGCAAACTTTGAAAGTCGCGGAAATCTGTACTCTTTATGTCTAGTCATTTGTCCAATTTGATGCCAGAAATCATCATAACTTCCGTCGACCAGGACATTGCTTAAATCCGCAACATGGTAGTCAATAAACTCGGCCTCTAAACAATCAAAATCTGCTGGAGACACAATTTGCGGAAAAAGCTGGGCCAGTTCCAAAATTTCCGACTGTTCCACCGCTGTTCTGTTCGTGGGTTTTAGTACTGACATGAGCTTCAGCACTCTGTTGCTAATAGGCATTCTTTTCTTGATTGCACCGGCTGCATTTGTATAAAATGCAAGAACATCAACAATAAACTTTTGAACGGTCGATGGATCATCTACTTGCTGCAGCTGCAGTTTAGTTTGATAACCAATGAATATGTTATCGCTTGATTTAAAGTTTGTACTTTCCAAGTGATCAAAACTCGTTAAATCTTCAACTAACAACAGTACCTGTGGTCGTATATATAGTAACCCAGCACACTTTTCAACAGTTGATTTGCCTCTGCATATAAATCTGGTAAAATCGGAGAATTTGATTGAAACATTTTGTTGAATTGAGTAAACATAGGCAGCACTGCTTGCAAAAACAAGAAATAACATTTAACGACAGGATTTTGCAATTGAGTGCTAATTCTATCCACTGTAACCAAACGGTCACACTCATCACTTGATTGAAAATAGCTTGAAAGTGCTTCGTATTGGTTAACGATACGATTAATACACTCCAACAGGCTCAACCATCTCGTGGAACACAGCTGCAATATTCGTAGAGTGTCTGCTTCCACAAACTCTTGAAACTCTTTGTACAGCTGTAATCTTTTACAACTATGTGAAAAATGGCTATGAATGTCTCTGCATAGCTGTTCAATAAATTTGAGAAATGTTTTACATGCATCAGCGGCACATAGAGCAGCTACATGGCATGTGCAGTGTATATGAAATATATTTGGCTGTGCATCTCTAAAACGTGAAAGCACAGAATTTCTGGCTCCAATCATTACGTTAGCCCCATCAGTTCCAAGTGCCATTACATTGGCTAGTGGTATTTTATCTTCTTCTAGACATGCCTTTATTGCAGCAAAAATGGACTCTGCTTTTGCTTCTTTTAAATCGACTAAACGATAAAATCTATATTGAACCTTACCAATTTCAACATCGAAGTAAATTACCACCAGGGCCATTTTTTCTGTGGTTGATATATCAGTTGATTCGTCAACCAACAGAGTAAAATGACATGATCTCGACTTAGTGGACAAATCTTCTTTGTTCAGTTTACCAATAACATTTTTAATCATCATAGATCCCTTTGTTCGTTTAGAACTGAAATCTTTTGCGATTTTCGAATCAGGAAACCAATCTGCAACATTTTCCGAGATGTCGTCCATTAAACTTAGTGGCAAGTTTTTTCTTGCGACAAAATTAGCCACTTTCAATTCACATTCCGTTACCTTTTTTGTTGTGAGCAGTTACAGGAGATGGCTTTGTATCCTTAGTCAAGAACTGCAACATTCCACCAGCAAATCTCCTCGTTGACATTGCCTGAATATGTTTTGCGCTACGACCGTGGCTGCGAACGTCTCGTACACCACCAGATGCAACGCTAAATACCTTTCTACAGCAAGTACATAGAGCGTTGTATTTGGAATCATTGTCCGTTGATATCCAGTCCGTAAATTCGCCGTTTGTTATCCACGACGGTTGAAAATAGCATTTTCGGCTCAATTTAGCTTTTTTAACAATAATTTTATCCACATTTTCGTTTATTTCACAGTTTTCACTGTAGCTATCGTCCTCGCTTGTGTTCATATTTTCCGCCATTTTTTCAACAAAAAAAAATATATAGCGCGCTACAAGCCTACAACAATTTAAAAATTAACATTTGAATCAGGCAAAGCAAAAAGATATCACAAGACACAAACATGAATTAATGATTTTCCATTAAACGTTGAGATTCCCCGTTTTGTCAATTTTTACGGACGTCTTAAATTTTTTACGGACTTCTACGGACAGACACTTTTACGACAAATCTTTACGGACTGTCCGTAAATTTACGGACGGTTGGCAACCCTGTTCGTTTTATACAGTTCCCCGGCCCGCATATTTCAATTTCATACATCGCCTGATCACATCTCCATAGTAGACCACGCCTACGCCGTTCTGATCACAGCCTATGCATGCATGCATGCATCCCATGTACTGCCACTGCCCAAAACTGAAATTGAAAACAAACTTACGCGCTCCAAAACTCGGCGTCTCATACATATATAATGTATAATATTTTTAATATATATATAATATATATATAATATATATATAATATATATAATATATATATATAATATAGACTAATGGATATGATAACGGATAATAATGTCAATGACTCAGAAAATGTCAATGTCCATAACCGTGTGACTTGGCATTCGGCACGTTGCAGCCACATTTTCAGCTAAGCATCGTCGACGTTTGCGTTTCGGTCCACATCCAGCTGGTGGCCGACCGCATGGTAACTTCTTGCTCCCTCTGGTTATTCCAGGTCGTCGTCTAGAAAGCGAAGTTGGTTGCACGTGAATGGTTGCGCCAGCTCTGTATCGTCTGAAGCCACCACCGCTGTGGAAAAATGATGCAAATGAACAAGCTGTATTAACCGATTTCATGCGGACTATAGCTTTCCTCAACGCCTCCTGGCACATGGGTTCCGAACCAAAACGACTGTAGTTTTGAGTAACAAGCTGCAAAAATTCTTGCATCCTGTTATTCTCACGTGAAAGCTGCTGCTGCTCATGCTGCTCATTGATTGATTTATCGGCAGATGAAGTGATTGGAAATTCATTTTGAGGATGGGCCACTGCAATCAGCGGAATGAGCAGGCATTTCCGTCGTTTCAATAGCGGATCCAATGTCTGCATAAAATGCCTTTGTCTGACAGCTGTCACCAAAGGCAATCTGCGCAATGCTGTAGCGTGCTTCGGCCGTGACTCCAGGTGAATTTGGAAATGAGGAACGAAACAAACGCATAACAGCAGCCTGGTGCTTACAGAACTTTCCTGTGATGCCCTCAGGACAAGTGCAACATCCCAAACCTGAATCGACGTAGTACAGCTCAGTGCCATCACTGTTTGGGACGCCATATTTATTATCACCGAGGTCACTCATCTGGTCACACGAGTGCAAATAAGCGATTTCGTCGATAATTTTTCCAACAATAGGCGCTGCACTGATACACGTCCGTTGACAAAGTCTCTTAGCCGCATCCGGTAGTAATCTTCCATCACACGCACAGTGAAATCTACCAGTGCTACAGCATTGTAGGCCTTGCAGCGACCTAAGACAACATCTTTGTAAAGTCGCACAGTGACTTCCGCAAAGTTGTTGGTGTGATGTCCCCCTTTGACTTACATTGCGCCAGGGTATGCACCATAGCTCTCTCCGCTGCCACCAACCTTTCAAATAGTCCTGATATTTCCTATATTCAACAGCCGTTTCAGAGTTGAAAGCTTCTTGAAAGCATTCCCAGCTTCATCTTCAGTCAAGGAATACATAATTTTTGAAACTCGGTCATCAACGTCTTTCTATCCTCTTTTGCGATGCCATGTGCTTCTGACCACAGCCACCGCCAAACTGCCTGTGGAACATGGAACAAACACAGTTTTAATGACGACTGCGGCCAGCAGGTTTGCAATGCATTGCGTTCAGCGTCGAATCATCCGTCATGAACACCGCTGGATAACCTATGCCACGAAACAATCATTTGGTAAAACTATCTTGAACAACTGGAAGCCAGCTGTATAGGAAGCCTCGCTAGAGCTATCTGTTATTATAACACCTAGTGGAACAGCTCCAGCAACAGTTGGTGCAAGTAGAAATGTTATCATGTGATTGTCAGCGTCACATGATGCAGTTGAATCCACGAAGCAGATATCGCGTGCAAACTGTACTGAGTGGGCCCGAGCCATGATTGGAGTTAAGATGACTACTGCAAATGGATTCTGCTGATAGGCAACACGGGCACCACAAGTAGCCAGCCAGACAGGAACCTTCAACTTGAGAACATCCAGCATCGAGTCCCCACTTTCTTCCACCTAAAACAATCCACATTGAAAAGAAAACAACAATAAGCATTATTCACCAATGTCAATTGCTTCAAATGAACTATACTTGTAAGTGTAAGTGGACTTGACCTCAATCCTAGATCAATTGATATATGGCGGAGTGCACTGCCTTATACTGACCCATGGGCCTAAATTTCCCAAGCAGTTAAACATAAACCACTGACATGGAAAAGTGCAATTATTCTGTGAATGACATTGAATACAAAATACACAGACAAGAAACATGGTGCATAAAGGTACAATATTTTGGGGCCATAAAACGATAAAACTCACCAACCAGCATGTACAGCTAAAACACTTTTCCATGGTATGGCCTGAACACCCCCAAACATCCAACCTAAACCTTAGGTCGCTCAATGTATACCACTACACCACTTACGTAATTTTCAGTCTTTTAAGATTTAATATGTGATGAGACAAATCACTGATTTTCTTTACAATCATAGAATCACTACACTTACATGATGGTAAATATTCTTGTGTTCTGACAAATGATTCAAAATCGACTCACCTAAGTTCCTTTTCCTCCAGCTATCATGCCATCTGTAAACTGAGAAAGCCAGTGGGTTTTGCTTGCATCAGCCAAACTCTCTTCCGTAAAGTCATTAGCCATTTGAGGCAATCTGTGTGATACTTCAAAGCTGCACTTGGAGTCATTCCTTCGTTGAAATAAGTAATAAAACAGTCCTGCAACTCTTGGGAAGCATCACGATATGATAGTGCCTGTGCCGTCTTTATTCCATGATTATGGATCCATGACAGAGATACAATACAGGGCAGATCTTGAGCCAAATATGTGTCCTTCTTGTTATATCTGGTAATCTCATGGATCTGTATAATACAAGCACATGACAAGATTACTGTTATTACTATTACCACTGCATTGCCATAACTAATCTGAACAGTATGTGGCAGTATGTACACACCTGCAGGGCGTAATCATGCTGACACGTCGACAATGGCTAGACTACTGACAACACATGGAGACGAGAAAATGTTTTCAAGGACCAGCATCAGCAAGTAAAATCTCTTAACCAACGTTAGTGTTGTACTCTTATAATTACTCTTATAATTACTATTATTGTTATTTGTTTGACCATAGAAGGTACATATCATGAGGGCTAAAAAAGTAACAGTTAAGTTGAGATGCACATTACCTTGATTATGAGCTTTGCTGGACAGGCGGTATCTTTAGTTTTCTTGTATTTGTCATGGCAAGACTTGTTAAAATCACTGTGCTGACACACGTAATCCTTGCGGTATACAAGTCCACGACGACCTTTTGGGTACGTGTTGCGTGTACGCCAAGTAGTGTACGAAGATTTGCCGAAAGCGAGTATCCACCTGTCGCAGTCGTCGGCAGTCTTGCAATCCAGATGGACAATCGCAGTGTAACATGGCTGCACGCAACCTGGCTTGGCATTCGCAGATGGACAGCTAGTTTCGATTACACTGCGAAATTCATCAGGCAGTATTTGGTGCAGAGCATCATATAATGTTTCGTTTTGCGTCAAACTGATATTCATAACTTCTAATGAATTGAGTCTCTTCTAATTAAATTAGCCGCAAATTATTAGCGCGCTGTTCAATGTCAACACACGTCCGCACTAGCGTTCTCAGTGCGGCAGGCAACAGGCAACAGGGAACAGGCGATAGACGTGTTAGGCTAGACATTTCAGCCGTTACGCAGCTACGCTTGGCTAGAACGGTCAGGCGTAGGCGTGGTCTACTATGGAGATGTGATCAGGCGATGTATGAAATTGAAATATGCCCCCGGCCCGTCGAGTCGTCGACTGACAGCAAAAGCAGAGAGGTGGGCTGTAGCATGTCGACGAGAGAACTTTACTATCGGGAACATTACCAGATGGACATACATTTGCAACAAGCACTTCTTAGATCCAACTGGGCCAACTCAGATGAATCCGGATCCTCTACAGGCCAACTCCACATCATGCAATCCTACCTTCAAATAATATCAAATTGCATATTTTCATGGACGGGGCACAGGGCATACGTTCAGTAACTGTTAAGTTTGATGCCTACTAGCCAAACGGAGTGGCGTCATTTGCCAAAATTGCCTAAAATTTCCCAAAATTTGCAAAAAATGTCTAAGATTTGTCTGATTCTAACAGCTTTATTTCGAAAAACGCGCTGCTTGCAGTGCTTGACGCCATGTCCACTAGCTCTTCGCTGTCCACATTTGCATAAACAGCTGAGCGCAGTTTGACCTATTTATTTTAATTAGATGCATGACGTCACGGAATCGCTTAGGCGATAAGTCTAATTAAAGTATTGATCTGGTTTATACTTTTTCATTTGATCAGCCTATAGTTTATGCAGTCATAAACCTTATTTTTAACACTTGTTGACGTAGCTCTTAATATTTTGACATAAAATCGATATTTTAGACGGTATAATAGCCAGACATGCACATTTGTCCAAAACGAAATTTTGGCTTTATATGACCCGGAATTGAGTATATCGAAACTCGGATACTGTATATCGAAGTTTTTAGCGCGGTCCCTTGAGGTTCGATATAATGGGAGAGTAGGCCTACGAATATATTAGTTTCGTTATATACAGTACATATAGCTCCTTATGTTTGCGAATTTGACCACAGTGAACAGGGATGCACCTGTATTAAGGACATAGCCTAAAAGTCACGATTCAAAATAAAAGTATTTAACTGAATGCGAGGTCCACAGAGAGAACTGAATGAGTGACTGACTGACTGAGTGAGTGAAGAAATGTATGTTGTCTTTTCATAATCATAAACTTTAAAGACAAAATAAATAAGTATCCTAAATATCCGTGATAGAACGTTTTATTTTCATATTCATGAACTTCAATTATATCATTCATATCGATGTAGTAGTAGTAGTAGTAGTAGTAGTAGTAGTAGTAGACTTCTTTAGCGCCATTGTAGTAGTACATCTGCACCAGTCGATGATCGCTTCAGTGAACAATCGTAGTCGTGAATCATTGTCCGTGGTGAATCGAGTTGTAATCCAAAGGTCAATCCGTACTTCCAGATTCCAGGTTAAGACGGATATGCAGTCAGGAATAGATGTGTTTTAAGTCTAGACCTGAAGGTAGTAAGACAATCAGTTTGGCGGACCTGTACCGGCAGAGAATTCCAAAGTCTGGGTCCGGTAACAGAAAAAGCACGTTTTCCAGTAGTAGTCCTGCTATAGGGTATGTAAAGAGTAGTAGCATCAGATGACCTCGTTGAGTGCTGGTTGTCTTGAGCAGTCAGTAACGATCGGAGATACATTGGCTGATTTGTGTGGAGCGTCTTATGCACAATGAGACTTATCTTGAATTCAATTCTTTGTTTGACAGGTAGCCAATGAAGTGATTTTAGGATCGGTGTGATGTGCTCATATTTGGTAGTTCCAGTGATAGCCCTGGCTAATGAATTGTGAATCCTTTGCAGGCGGTTTAAGTCAGATTTTGAAATCCCAGTATACAGTGAATTGCAATAGTCGAGACGACTCGATACCAAAGCGTTGGCCAGAGGAATAAGTGCAGAGGAAGGGATGAGGTGTCTAATCCTACTTACATCTCGTATGTTATAGTGAGCAGAACGGCAGACGAAGGCAATGTGTTCTGAGAATGAGAGGTGATTATCAAAAATAACTCCAAGATTTCGAGCAGACTGAGAGGGACGAATCAGAGAAGTGCCAAAGGAAAGAGATGTTGATGACAAGTCAATCTTCTTAAGCTGATGTGGTGTTCCTATCAGTAGAAATTGGGTTTTTCCTGGATTTAGGAGGAGTTTGTTTTATTCATCCAAGTGTGTACAGAAGCCAGAATGCTTGACAGACGTTCCAGGGATGGTAAGGTAGATGGTTGGTCGAAACTCAGGAAAATTTGGGTATCATCTGCGTACAAATGATAAGCAGCATTTTGCATGGTGAGAAGGTGACTGAGAGGGGCAGTGTAGAGTGTAAAAAGAAGAGGTCCTAAAACAGAGCCTTGTGGGACACCGCAATCAAGATTCTGACATGCAGTTCTTGACACACACAGATTACAGTGTACATACGATTTTGAAGATAAGACTTGAACCAATTTAGTGCAGCACCGGTAATGCCAAACCAGTTTTCGAGCCGGTGAATGAGTATCGAGTGGTTTACCGTGTCAAATGCAGCGGTGAGATCCAGGATGACAAGAGCAGTGACTTTGCCTGATCCATAGCGGTTATGATGCTATTTTGAACAGTAAGAAGACTGTTTCTGTGGAATGAAGCTTACGATATTCCGATTGAAGAGGTGTATAAAGAGAATTTAACGAGAGATGGTTCTCCAACCTTCGTGCAACTATACGTTCAAGAAGTTTCGATATGAAATGTAGATTAGAAATTGGCCTATAATTGTTTAAGTTCTCCACATCGAGAGATGCTTTCTTGAGAAGCGGCTTAACAATAGCTTGTGCAAAAGATGGAGGGAAAGTCCCTTCCGACAAAGATAGGTTTAACTAAGGAGGTGAGTAAATGTCCAAGTACATCAAAGCATTGTTTCAAAAGAGAAGCAGGAACTGCATCCAAAAGACACTGTTTATTTGATGAAGCAAAAATAACCGACCGAACTTCATCAATGGTTGCGGGAGCAAAAGTGTCAAGAGTGAGCACATGGTGGTCGGGTAAAGATAGATCGTCAGATCCAGAATCAGAGAAAGACTTCGTCACTCTGGCAATTTTATCTCCAAAAAAATCAAGGAATGCTGCTGCAAGAGATGACGATTCTACATTACTAGGTAAACCAGCCGATGTGTTTCTATGCAGAACCTGATTCAAAGATTTCCATAGTGTTCTTGGATTTGATGAATTTTCAGCAATTAACTTTGTAAAGTAATCTGATTTAGCTTGAGAGACCAGTTTCCGGGTTACTTTGCTTTGAAGCGGATTTTGTCTCCTGGAAGTCTAGAACAGCGCCAACATCTCTCAAGCTGGCTCCGTTTCCGCTTGGCTTCGCGGATCTCAGAGTTATACCACGCTTTGGGTTGACGGGATATGACTTTCCTTAACTTCTCTGGGTATGTGCTTGTCAAGAATGCTAACGAGAATTGTTTGTAATTGCACGGCCAGGTCTGCTGCAGAAAGTGCTGGTGCTGTGAATAAGATAGATGATCTTAATTCATTTTTGAAGCACTCGTGATCAGGTTTGTGCCAAGGCCTAGAAGTAATATAAGAGAATGATGAAGGAAAAGTGTGATTAAGAGTCAGTTCAACAATGATTGCAAGGTGATCTGACAAATATGTTTCCATTGTCTTTGTTGATTCTAGAAGCAGACAGTCCGACCGACCGAGTAATACATACGTCAAGCGTATGACCCTTGTCATGAGTTGGTGAGCTGATATGCTGCCTGAGGTCAAAAGTGGCTAGGAGCTCAGAGAATGCTACAGAGGTGGCATCTTTTTCATCAAGGTGTGTGTTGAAATCACCCGTGATAATAATATCCGGGAAGAGATAATGAACTCCATGAGTGATTGGAATTCCGACAAGAACCCCGAGATCGAGAGTGCTGGCGGCCGATAGATATTTATCATCTTGATACATTTGTTCCCAATGGTTAATGACGCAGCGATCATTTCAAAAAAATTTGGTTTGGGCATAGGTAATTCGATCCTCTTAAAGGCCATATGAGAGCGATAAATAAAAGCAACTCCTCCTCCTTTTTTGGACAGACGCGGTTCACCAAGAAGGAGGAATATCACGAAGAAAGGCTTCGGTATCGTCTGGTTTGATTGAACATTGATCGATATCGATCAATGTTCAATGATTCTAAGTTGTAGTTTTGTTATATATTTTTCGTATCTAGTAAATCCCTATTAAATTCATTGACCTCTAGTCATATATTCTAAGATCGGAATTCGTGCACAAAATCTAAAACGAACCTTTAATTTCTAAAATTTGGTTGAGTCTGTCAGCGTAAAAGTGGTCGACAAAATGTTTAACTTGCAAAATCATAACGGCCTATGAAAATTGACGTGCTAGTCATATGCACTCGATTTACGATTATATTTTAGTCATCATTTGTAGGCCCTAAGTGTTATTTTTTAAAGTACAGATCGACGCGAATAACCTGTTATAGACCTATACAAATTTTGTTTCCTTTAAATAGACTGTGATTTTAAGAGACTATCGTGCAAACTGGTTTTAGTTAGACCTAACAACTGAATGCTGGACAAACTAGATACCGAATCCAAAGATACAGTAGTAATACGTACTAGGGCAGTGCTTTCCAGCCTGTGTGCTGCGGCAAAATGTTGGAAAATTATTTTTTTTCTTACACCTAGAATCTGATCTAACAGCTAATGCAAATAAGTAGACAACCTTTTTGCATGTCAGCTTGGGAAAAGGAAGAGATCACCACCACAGCTGAGCAGTGGCGGCTCTAGGATTTGGCAAGTGGGGGGCCGTTGGGGTGGCAACTTCTAATCATGGGGGGCCCAACCATTTGTTGTTTAATGTATGTAGCATTAAGTATAGGGTCCCAACTGGGGGGGCAGGCACTCAATAGGGGGCACAGGCCCCGCCCCGGTGGAGCCGCCACTGCAGCTGAGGTTTTTTGGTTGTCGGCTGCAGTGTGCCGTTGTTTCTTGAATAGTTTGCCGTGGCTGGAAAAAGCTTGGGAAGCACTGTACTTTAGGGTGGGCCAACAAAGCCCTACATGTATATTGTTTGACATGTTCGTCTGGTGAAATATCGAATTTGGCTTCTTCCAGACATGGGTCAATTACAATTGTAATTGTAATTCAATTGTAATTAATTACATTTTGCCAATGTAATTGTAATTGTAATTGATCTGTAGAAAGTTCAATTACATGTAATTGTAATTATAATTGTCATTTGTGTAATTGTAATTGTAATTGAGCTATTGTAATTGATTTACCCAATTACAGGAATGTGAGTTTTATAAGTTCTAATAGCGTATTAGCATGTATGGAACTATGAGCCAAAGTCTTGTCAGTCTATGAATGTATGGCAGTGAATACATTGGATGGTTAGTGAATTGTCAAAGCACAACGGTTATTGGTAAATGGACTCACTGCTCTGGTCAGTTGCCATGCAAAAATTTACTTATTTACTTTTTACTGCCTTTCAAATTGGAAGGGAACCAGCTTATCATTTGTCTACTTCCTGTGTTCTGCGGCTGCGCTTTTTGTGAATGAAAGTTTAATGCCAGTAAAGATGAGCGTAAATCAAGCAGGAGTATTATGGAATTATTCTGAAAAGTCTGATGACTTTAATAATGCTGTTTCCAATGCAAATGTTAAAGTGAAGTGCCGGTTGTGTGGTGAATTAGTGTCATGCTCGAAAAAGGTTACTTCGAATTTGTTGACTCATTTGCAGGTTTGTGAAACTTTGTTACGGCTTTTTTTAAATAGGCCGTAGCACATGACTTTGTTGAACTAATTTATGTTAATTATTTTAGACACTTAAGTTTATTAAAAGAAGCAGAAAGAGTAATGAAAAGTAATTGTAATTGTAATTGACACATTTGTAATTTGTAATTGTAATTGATCCCAATGTAATTGGCTGTAATTGTAATTGTAATTGACAAAAATCCGTATAATTGTAATGTAATTGTAATTGCTTAAAACGTAATTGACCCATGTCTGGCTTCTTCGGTCTTCAAGTGCGAGCTTTGCATTTGTGGTCTTCACAGCTTTAAGAAATTACAGCAAATGCGTAGATTAATTCGATTTCAACTAAACATAGTTCAGTAGCTTATGATCAGTGTTTATTCTAGCCACCTAGACATTGGAGGGAGTTTGACATGTTTGGGGGACAAATTTTGTCATGTTTGACAAGCTTTGACAAGAAAAAAGGTAATCCTTATATTTTTCCCTCTGGAAATGCCTGACAAGCAAAAAATGTCATCCTTATATATTTTTCCTTCCCGAAATACCTGACAAGCAAACAAGGTTACCATTGTATTTTTACCTTTCGAAGCGCCTGACAAACAGAAAAAAGTCATCCTTATATTTTCCCCTCTCCAAGTGCCAAAAAAACCCCGTCGTCAAATTTTGGGGGGAAAATTTCACCCCAAGCCAAAATATCAAAATTTGGGGGAAGATTTCTAACTTGGGGCGGGAATTCCCCCCTTAGAGAAGGCCTATAATAAACACTGGCTTATGATGATGAACTCAGGTAGCGTCAGCTTGGAAGCGAAATCGCAACGGCGGAGCTAATTCTGAAGTATGCAGCGCGACTCAACTTTTCAGTGGCCCAAAGGCGGGAGGCGTGCTGTATTTATGGCAAGAAATGTCAAGCAGTCATGCACAGATGTTGATTAGAAGTAAAGCGAGCGTGAAACCTGGGTTCATTTCGTCAAATCCCAGGCAGACTAGAAACTATAACATTCGTCTACGACTGGAGCTTGAGTGCTGCTGTCTAGCGCGTTTATGGCGCTATCGAAGTCTATCGTTTCGTCGTTGGTTGAATCCCTGGTTTGGTTTCGTTTTGCGCTTTCAGGAGGCGACGGCGCTCTGACTTTGTCTAAGTCTGACGGAGAGGGGACTGCGTAGAAATGGTCGGTCTGAAGTACGGTCAGACGCTGGCGGTCTCGGTTCTTGCAGCGTCCCGTCCTCGAGACGGACATTCGAGTCGGCATTCGCTTTATGGTCTCTCCTCCGAAATCCGGACTTTCGTCTTCCGTTGGAGACCCGGGATCGACCGGACTTCTTGCGCTCTGATTTCCAGCATCGCCGGAACTGCTGCTGGTCGATCGCATATCACCTATGCACGCTGTCGGCGTTCCTTCACTCGATTCAAGGGAAGTGGGAGTGGCGGAGGAGGGGGTGCGATTGTCGACTCCTTCCGGAGGCTGGCGGACTTCGTCCATAAGAGCCGCAAAATCAAGAACGAAGCCTCTGCCGAATTTCTTCATGATGAATCGATGATGTGCAGATAGAAGAAGTTCTTACGCTCTGAGACGAACCTGTAAATCGGGAAAACAGTTTTCTAAAAATCTCATAACTTTACAAATCATGTTCTTCTGTTCAGAAACTTAGGAACACAAGGATACATTCAATAAAAGACGTTCGATAATGAAATACCTCAGGCTTGGGCGGCGAAGCAGGCTACAAGTCCTTAATACTGTTCTCTTACAAGCAGGATGTCGACAGCGAAGTATGATACACGAGTTGACTCTTATCTTAGGCACGTGCACATCCGTCCTGTATTTTTCGGTAGGAATTCTGTGGTGAGTTTAATCACTAATGGCACCTTTCTCTCTTTCTCTCTCTCTCTCTCTCTCTCTCTCTCTCTCTCTCTCTCTCTCTCTCTCTCTCTATATATATATATATATATATATATTACTTGCACATAAATGTGCATTGGCCACAATTATGTGCCTTCACAAAATGTGCCCTCCTAAAAGTTCTCTTTCTAAATGTGCCCTCAATGTGCTTTCTCTAAATGCGCACTGCTACGGTACCTGTTTCCAGAAGCGCTATAGAAATTCACCAAACTTTTCTTAATTGCATGCTTATATTTAGATCACCTTTAGCACCTTTTTAGAAATCCATATATAACAGGCACGTCGGAACTAATATTTTGCAGGGGGTGCAGAGACGTCATTTCACTGTTTTTCAGGGGGGGGGGGGCAAAACACTTTCGACCTGACAAGTTACAAGTTTGCGAAAAAGCTGACGACCTTTTTTTTGCTTGTCAGCCAATTTTCACGGTTAGTTAAAGTAGTTACTTCAAATTACCAAATTACTCGACATCATCAAGCACTCCTTTAGGGCGTGTAAAATCTAAATAACACAAACATTGGCAAAAAAATTTTTTCCTCAAAATCAGGGGGGCAAATGCCCCCCCTGCTCCCTCCAAATGACGTCCCTGAGGGGGCGCAATTTTTCAGGGGCGTAGTTAAAACCTGACGAGCAAAAAAAGGTTATCACCCTTCCTATATCATGTCTTCAAAATCTTGATAAGCAGAAAACAGCTTCATCTTCCAGCGGGTGCAGTGCACCCCCTAAATTTTTCCAGGGATGTACCTGCATCCTTGCACCCCCACTTCCTACGGGCCTGCCATATAATCTATATTTCACGCATAATCTGTCGCCGAGTCAAAGCACTTTCGTAAAACGAAGCACAGTGGATGCAGTGGCGTAGACTACATAATTCGCCGTTTCCATACTACAGTATATTATAATAACTAATATTGCTGATTAATTAGGCCTATATGATGATTAGTTTACTTTGATTTATATTTACAGAGCTGTTATTTTATAGGCTAGTAGGGCGTAGAGAAAATTGAACACAAAAATTTATTTTTAAATTCCTCGAAAGACCTTGATTCGTCAGCTTTGATTTCTCATAAAAGTATCGCCCTGCATTTTGGTTAAGAGAGCTTTGTTCTTCCACAAGACACAGTTTAAGATCCAATGCAACGACTCCTGCGAACAGACCTTTCAGTTTTTAATCTACGTGTACATTTATCATGTCATGTCTACGTGACTTGTTTTGGAGATCATGGCATATTGCAATATAATTGGCTAGATTTAAAACTCATCAGAACTTTACTGAAAGACTCGAGAGTGCAGAAAAAGACGATTAGAAAACCGTTCGCACTCGAGCGAAAGGACCACTGACCTTGGCACGAGGAGAGCACTGGGTGGCCGGCCCTCTATTCGGACTGGGACCAGCCGTGGAATTTGTACAAAACCGGCGAGAACTTTTTCGAGGCGGGGGATGTTAGGGTGATTGTCGACACAATCTTAGTTGCTTTACAGCTTTCAGCCAATCAATAATAATAATCATCAATTGTCAGAGGCGGAGCTATGGTGTCCGGCGCAGGGAGACAGAACAACATAACTTCCCGAAAATGCTGACAAGCAAAAAAGTCGTCAGTTCGCGTGGTTAAGTTAGATGATACGTGAGCACGGACGGCCTATGCAACTATGTTTTTTGCTGCCTTAAACCCGATTTTCTCCCTCACCCCGTCTTGGCGCCCGGCCGGGGACATATGTACCCCCTTAGCTCCGTTTCTTTCAATAGTACTTCACAATTAAAATAGTTCACGGTCTTACTTTAATATTACTCAAAATTTCTGCGGCTGAGGTTCCGCTCCAGACCCAGATCGTGGGGAGGGGGAAGCTCACGTCGCTTCCCCAAATACTCTAGTCATACTAAATCTGTGCGTGTCAGTCTTGATGTCCATTAGTGTAGCCATAACGGGTTTGAGTGGTTTGAGTGGTTTGAGTTCCCTCTGATCCAGGTAAAACTATTCGTGAGGTTCTTGAAGAAACGTGAAGAAAATTTTTATATAATGGGGCAAGGTGTTAAGGTGGTTGTCGGATAGTTGCAAATTTGCCCCCAATTTCATCACTTGAATCTAGTATTACAGCCCCAGACTCCGCTAGTAAAGCCAATGACGCAGCCAAGAGGGGCACACAAGGGCGGGCTCCATATTCGGACTTGGATTGGTCGTAAAATTCATGCAAAGCGACGAAAATATTTCATCATTGCCGATATGCTGTTATGTCATAGTCAGTTATATTTGACGGTATTATCAGATTGGAATGGAACATTGCCCTTATGCTTCTCTGATTTGCTCCGCCCCAAACCCCATTGGGAAGCTCAGGACGTACTCCAAGTGGTCTTGTTTGGGGATTCAGCAGTGGCGGCCGGTGGGTCTAAGAAGTGGGGTTTGCAATGTTAGTGAGAAAAATTTCACCCTTAAAATAAGGCTGGAATACTTCGGTTCCAATGTGGTCCTGTTATGTGGATAGTGGTTGTTTTCCTCAGCATATTGCCTCAGCACGAATATAATTATTCCTTATTAATCTAGCTAGCCTAGGTAACAGTTGAAACTATGCTGTATAGGTAGGCGATATGCCTTGGTGTCCCCCCTATTCCGAAACTCTGGATGCGCCAGTGAGAAAGACGGTCTCCAATATAGCCAAATTTTGTATGATGACACATTAGACATATAAACTGCGTTTAGTTTTTAAAGCAGAGAAATTCTACCGATTCCGAGCATCGTTTATATATGCACCGATCCACGTAATTTAAAAGCAAATATACCATAAATTTAAGAACTCACCAATTTTGAACCGGTCAACAATTTCGAATCGTTAAAAGCTCTCATCGGCAAAATGCCGGCCGATGTCTAAGTGTGATTTGCACCTCTGAATGCATTGAACATTGCAATAAAAATCACGATAACATGTCTCGACTGATTGCTCGCTCTTACAAAATTTCCTTCCTTTTCTTCTCTTTCGGCCAGATAACATTTCGTCGACAGTTTTAGACCACTCCAAGTGGTCTTGCATGAGGGTTCAGTGGACGAATGCTCGGACTAGACTCAGCCACGTGGGTCTACAACAGACAGTCGAAACCTTTGGGTCTATTCAGAAATGGACCCGTTGGTCTAATATATTGAAGAGAAGCTCAACGCCCTTATCGATTGCGTTAAGACTTAGCTGTTGGCTTTCTTACGTGTATGCGATAAAGACCGCGTGGATAGATAATAGCCGACACTGACTGATAAGCTGTCTTTGTCTCTCCCTATCTGTCTGTCTGTCTGTCTGTCTGTCTCTCTCTCTCTCTCACACACACACACACTCTCTCTGTCTGTCTCATATACTGTACAACGTACAGTCCATGATTTCTTGAGTCTAAAAATCCTACGAGTTGTTTTCAGCAGTGTTTAATCTAGACTCCGGGGGGGGAGTGACAAGGCCGGGGGAAGTGACAACCCCGGGGAAGTGAGCTAGGGGCTGCTGTTAGTTGATGTAGTATGTCAAAATTTCCGGGGGAATTTGAAATTTCCGGGAGAATTTGAAATTTCCGGGGGAAAAGGCAATTTTATTCCCCCCGGAAACGGCCTAGATTAAACCCTGGTTTTCAGGAGATTGACGAAATCATTTGCATTCAAACATCAGACAACGAACACGCACGCACACACACATGCACCGTGCACATATCAACATGATTCCAAACTTCGGAAAATCCTGACAAGCAAAAAAAGGCTCCAACTATTATTTTGCTTCAATAAGCGTTATCATATAGGTGTATGAGCCCGTACAACTATATACGCAATAAAGCATTTTTTGTTCGAACAGGCAAGGGGTTTAACCTCCAAAACTCCCCCTTCGGCTACATTGAGAACAGCCAGGGGGGTTTAACCTCCAAATCCCCCTTGGCTACATCACTTAAGTAACTACAGCTAAAGGTGGGGATCATTCATGTAGGGTCATTTAATCCAAAGGGTAATTGTGGTTGGGACATTGCAACTATGGAGGAAACGATTTTTGAGGTGTATGAAAATCCATTCTCTCTCTATCTATCTATCTATCTATCTATCTATCTATCTATCTATCTATCTATCTCCGGTCAAGCATTGTGTAGTCAGTTGCCCAGTAATACCGGGTTTTGTGACAGTGATGTCCGTCGATGTCGGTTGTAAACAATTTCTTCTCCAGTGTTACTTTGAAATATGCTATTATTGACGCAACGGTTATAACAGACACCGTGTACAATGAGAACCTGGAACATTGTTTTCGATTCCTGGTCGATGGATAACACGTCGTTTTGTCTCTCGTCGTCGTCGTCGTCGTCATCAGCGGCGTCTGAAAGTGATGAGAACGACAAACCCAGATCCCTCGCAAAACAAAAATTGAATGGAAAATCCGTCACTATGACAACTGAAACGGCGTCACAGAGCAACTTCGGGGCGAGACAAGGACGAGGAACGAAGGGTTCAGGTTCAGTCTTGGCTTTCATCTGATCATGCCCATCGCAATATTCCATATTTTAAGTGATGCAATCTATTAGCAGTTTACAATATGTGATTGATATACTCTATAGAATAGTTTGAAGAATGAGAAACGGGAGATAAGATTACTGCAAATATGGAACAGTACGCCAAATCTATCACCAACAGTATTTCAAAGAATCAGTTACGACTTACAGGCCCGCCGAGAGAAATTCCGGGCCCCTGTGCAGAAGGGTCGACGGGCCCCTCCTGCCAAGTCTTAAAATTTCCTGGCGACCTTTTTTTGCTTGTCGTGGATTCTTATTTTTACGACACCCACGGACGCACTAACGCCTATTGCTACTGCATGCAACTATCTGAGACTAGTGATGACCTTTTTTACTTGTCGCCGCTTTCCACGGTGTTTATGATGTATGTCCTAGACGCCCGGGCCCCCTTTTCCTCGTCTGACCTCTGTACCCCTGTGCATATCACATGGCGACCCCTTTTCTGTCGTTACTGTTGATATTACATATTCATCATCGGCCCGGGCCCCTCCAGGCCGCCGGGCTCCTGTGCATTTGCTCCCCTATCCCCTTCTCGGCGGCCCTGATCAGTTAGCTTAATTTAAGCTAACTCGTTTTAGAAAATGGACATTTTACTAATTATATCCTATCTGCCTGCTTCATGCAGAGGCGTAGCGAGGGTATCCGGCGCCCGGGGGCAAAGTCTACCGTTGGCGCCCCCAACACTGCTGACGAGCAAAAAAGGTCGTCACATTGTTCTCGGCGCCCCTCAAGTCTTACGGGCGCCCCTCTTCAAATAGTGCTGACGAGCAAAAAAAGAAATAGTGCTGACGAGCAAAAAAAGAAATAGTGCTGACGAGCAAAAAAAGGTCGCCGCGCACATATTTCTTCTTTATTATTTTACTATGCATTTCACTTACCCAAATACCCAACTTAAGCGCCTCCCCCCAACCTCGGCGCACGAGGCATATGCCCCCCTGCCCCCTCGCTACGCCTCGAGCTTGATGTCGGTCGTGATGACTACGACGACGATGCTGATAAAGCCAATCTTGATAATATCTATGTAAAGCGTCTTGTGTTTTGATGACGTCTTTTCTCTAACAACTATCACGACCTATAAACACACCTCTTCGACTGGAGTCGAAGTTTGATTGGTTCAAAGGTCTATGTCCGAATTAGCTAATAGTGGCCGTATAGGAAACGAAGCCAATGTCCACGGCATCGAGAATATAGGCCTACTTTTATCTTTTTTTCGTGCTTGGTCTATGATTAAGTTAAGTGGAAACTACACTGTAAAGCATGTGTGTGCGTGTGTGTGTTATTTGTTCTATAATTATGTATGTCATTATTCATTCGTTTATCGTTTTCGTCTATAGACACATCTCGTTGTTGGTCTATGATTAAATACTTCTATAATTATAAATCGGTATGTTATCACACTTCGATGGCTGTCGAGCACGACCATAGTCTGTAAAATTGGAAGATATGTTTTTATTACTTTTTGCGTACATTTTGTCACCCAACAGGTCAGTTTCAACATAATGATAAAAGCCTGGCGATGGCATATTTGTCCTATATTATTTATTTATTTATTGGCTCAATTCAAAGGTTAAATTACCTTTTATCGTTAATGGTATGCTGAGTCAGAAAATTATTATACTGTATCCGAAAACGAAGGTTACGGCCTTTACTGCAGAGTGCCTGTATAACTTTTACAAATCATCATCATCATCATCAACATCATAATTGATCTCTGCCAACTCAATAATTAATTAGTGGCAATAAAACCAGAAGACATTTCCGGGCTTTTTGTCAAATGTTAGTTTTCGTCCTTCTACAATTGTCAGTTGTCTTTCTTTGAGATCTTTTATTCTGTCTATACATTTTTTCTGGTCCTGCCTCTTCCTTTTTTAGGCCTACCTTCCTTGTATGTGTGGAGTGCTTTTTTGGGAAGTCTCGAGTCTTCCATCCTATTTATATGTTCACACCATGTTGGCCTCTTTTTTCTGAATTTGTCCATGACGGCATTCTTTAGCGCAATCCGCTGACCTATAGGCCTATCTTCATTTCTAAGTTTTTGAAGTCTGCTAACTTCAATAATTCTTCTTATGCAGCTCATTTCTGCAACGAGTAGTCTTTTTTCGTCTTCTCTTTTTGTGACCCAGGTTTCAGATCCAAATAGTATTTGTGAGATGACAGTGGTGCTGTAGATTTGGAGTTTGGTGCCTATTTTAATTTCTTTAGAGTTCCAGATGCGTTTCAGTCTTCCCATTGTTTGTAGTCCTTTTGCTATGTTCTGCTTGGTGGCTTCCATTGCTTGTTATTTGTCCTCCTACATATGTAAGGCTTTTGACCTGTTCAATTTCTGTACTTTTTAGAGTTAAATTCATCTTCTCTTCTCCTGTTTTGCTGACCACTATGGTTTAAGTTTTTACTGCGTTTATCGTAAGGCCGTATCTTTGGTTCGTGATATTCACTTTGTCTGTCGGTTTTTGTAGGTCTTTTCTGGATTCTGTAAGCAAAGTGACGTCATCTGCAAACTTTAGATTAGAAATATTTTCTGCGCAGCGCTTACAAATATCCTAATAAATTCACGATTTTGGGAGCGAATTATCTCAACTTCTGAAGTCAAATGTTTACCAGCTGAACAAAAATTATTACTGTATAGCCTGCATTACTTTACCTATGAAATACGATGTCTTGGGCGTCTGCTGTTGTTTAAATTTTAGAGAGAAATTCAAAGTGATTAAGAGAGTCGCGGTTTTGTCATGGCCCAGCACGGTCGTCTTGAGATGTTTTTGTTAAAGTGCTGAAGCTACAAAGTACTGGGTGTTGTTGAAAAAACCCTCCACGGAGGTAACAATGACATTTATAAATATTTACTTTCACATTTATTTGATTCATATTAAGTACAATCTTATAAATTCATAATATTGATATGCCCAGAACTCCTGTCTGAATGTTTGTTGGGGTCTTTAAATTAACGGCCACTGCGAGAGGCAAAACGTCTTATCATAAATAGAGAGAAATAGTCACTGACGGTCATCAGTCCAAATGGGTCTGTCAGACTCTGTCTGGGACTTGAACTAAGACCAACTGCCATTCATAATCAAGCCGTTATTATAAAATAACGATCCTTTGATGGCTGAGAGAATTCAATGTTTGCTCATGTGCTCCTCGCGTCACAAGGTCTTCGAATGTCGAGTGAAAGAAATCAGACGACCTTGGACAGAAGGTGACAGATCACAGCCGGTGGCTGAAGTGGGTGAATGGCTCCGTACATTAAACAAAGAAAAGTTTATCAATAGAACAATCAATAAAATACCTTTAGATAAAGATATACCTGCACAGAGACCTGAGCTTATGTCTGTTGCTGATGCTGAATAATAATAATAATAATAATAATAATAATAATAATAATTATTATTATTATTATTATTATTATTATTATTATTATTATTATTATTATTATTATTATTATTATTATTATTATTATTATCATCATCATCATCATCAGACAATCATTGCTCAAATGAAACTTTTAATATTTTTAAGATTAGCCACCTACGAAATTTTATGAAATTTCATCTGGTCTTATTTCTATAACTGTATTTTATATCCACCACATCATCACATTGCATCAATTTAAAATTCAATATAGGGCCTATCACTAACACTAATCAATTATCAGAATTCCATTTTTCTTGCTGAACAATGTAAAATTTAAAATGACCAATCAGATAATCAAGGCATATTCAAAGTCCTAGCAAACAGATCCCATATCTATTTTTATTAATTTTATTTCTAGAAGTTACAATAATAATGTTCACATTTACGTCCATTTCAATTGTTGTCTAGTTAGAGTTCTAGGGCAATACCAGAGTTGTCCATGGGTTGGGTTAACCCATGGGTTGGGTTGGGTTGGGTTTGGGTCGAGATTTTAAAAAAAAATGATGGGTTGGGTTGGGTTGGGTTAGGTTTCGTAAATCTTCACCAGTTATTCTGTTAACCACGTTAAATATAGGTTTTCTGTTTTCTGCGTTGACAAAGTATTAGATTCTTATATTATGTCATTAAAATGGCGCCATATACGTTAGCCTACATTCCATCGTAGGCAGTGCATTCAGAAGTCTGTAGTAAACAGTGGACAATAGCTATTCAGATAGATCAAATCATGTGAATGGCTGTTGTTGACTTGTTTTAACGCATTCCTTTTATAAACCGACCACGGCCAGTTGACAATAGCAGGGCTGGATTAACCATTAAGCAAATTAAGCACGTGCTTATGGCTCCATGAGGGAAGGGGCAAAACAGTTTTACCTGTTATGTTTCTCAGTCAAATATTTTGCGATCTAGTTTAATAAATGTATTAATCAGTCGCTTTGTTCTGATCGAAATTCCATCAGAACAACTATGCAAAAGACAGGTCGGATGCCTTATCTCTACTATATAATTATAGATTTTCTTCATGATATTTGTCATTGCTTTCTTCCTTTTAGAGCTGTGTATGTGTGTGTCTGTCTGTGTGTGTCTGTGTGTGTGTGTTCTCAGTAACTGTAATTGTGTTCCATCCAGTCTTATAACAGTGAACTATTCTTGTCTGTAAAAATTGATCAAGCGAATCGATGTCCTGCAGCGTAGCCAAGAGGAGGGGTTACCCTGGCTACCGACAAAAATTTTGTTAATGTGGTTCCATCTATTTTTAACTTTCTGACGCGGTTTGGGGGGTCAAACCCCCCATGGCTGCCGACGCAACGTGCTTCTTTGACCAGTCTATGTTACGGCACTATGGAAGTTGTTTCGAATACATACATACATACATACATTGAATTAAATGCATCACATCACGGCGACGCTGGCATTAATACAATCATTGTTTCTCAATTATGAGAATGATGAATTTCCGGTTTGTTGCAATAACAACTCGAAATAAGCAAATAACTATTTATGTGCTTGAATGTATGTATGTTTTTAAAATTGCGATTGTACTTTCACGTTTTTGTATGGATGGGTTGGGTTGGGTTTGGGTCAGAAAACATGAATTTTGTTTGGGTTGGGTTGGGTTGGGTTGGAAATTTGATGGGTTGGGTTGGGTTTGGGTTGACAAAACCGACCCATGGACAACTCTGGGCAATACTAGTATGCGCCTCTCTCGAAGAACAATTTCAGCTAGAATAACCTATTGAATTAGTCGGAACTACTGTCACCTTCAACATTTCATTCATGGACGATTTCTATAGCGCTGTAACAGGCTGAGGCCCACAAAAAAGCGCTTTAACACCTCAATTATACCCCGACCCAAACAGATGCGATTTTAAGCTCTTGATGAAATGCTCGGGAGTATCAACCGTGGTGACGTCATTAAGAAGAGAGTTCCACAAGATAGGGTTGCTACATGTAAAGGATCTCTCACCAAACTTAGCAGTCTTGGACGGAGGAGGAACATAAAGTTTAGCACCACGAATCGAGCGGAGCGAAGATCTCCTGCCATTACACCGCGGTCTCTTACAAGAGAGGCAAGGTACTCGGGACAGCACGCTGAGCACGGGTCATGCAGCGCTCTGTACGTCAACCAGCATCTCTTAAACACAATCCGCTAGGGACTCGAATCCAATGAAGGCGATCCCTGAGAAGTGGAGTTACGTGCTCGCACCAGCGACATCCAAACACACGATTCTCGCCGACAGATTAAGAACAGACTGCAGGCTATCCAGTCTGTTGACCGGGAGGCCCCACAGGGCACTATTACAATAGTCAATCCTCGTTAGTACCAAGGCCTGTACCAAGTGTACCACTCCGGATGCAAGGAGATATCGCCGGACAACAATCGCATTGGATTCTCTGTAAGCATGATCTGAGTTCAACAATGAAAATATTCCGTGCAGCATGCAATTCTATATTGTGACTGTCAATTGATTAATAATTATTATTAGGCCTATATAAAATTTTGTTAGACTACGGTCACTACGTGATGGCTTACGACAATTCCCCTACTACACCTTATATCAAAAGTTCTCATGTGCCCTCGTGGTTGCTAAATAACAAAGATATAGTACTTGGTACTTGTACTCGAGTACAAATTTTCAGTACTTGTACTTGGAGGCCAGGTACTTGTACTTGAAATATTGTGTATTTGCTACATCTCTGCTAAATAATTAATCAGATGTTACATGGTGTCGCCAAGGTTCCTGAATAGAGAACAACATTAAGACAGATACGCACATCTCACAGATGCTACTTCTGCTTATACGATTTGGAAGAAATTTAATATAGGCCTAATTAATCATTATTAACTATCATTATCATATCAGATAGCGGCTAATGCCGTTGTTAACTATGGCATCGCTCCTAGAGTCCTAGACCACTAAAATCGGTGCTAGGACTAAATGTCCGCGGACAAAATGTCATGGGGACAAAATTTCAGCGTGCAAAATGTAACCCTAACTCTAACCTTAGCCCTCAACCGTGACATTTTGTCCGTGACATTTTGTTTCGCGGACATTTTGTCCGGCCACGCTAAAATCACGTTATCCAATCTATAAAGACCGACTGCGCTCGCGCGTTAGCAAGGTTAGCATCGCCTACTCTTCTAGAGCGCAGTGACTGTACCTGCATCGGCTGTCGACCGACCTCCGAACGCATCGTCGATTCAACGAACCCTTCCCTTTGGGCGGCCAATCGTCGCTGCTGGACAGCCGGCCATAGGGCTGCTGAGCAGGCAAGAGCAACGAGCGCGCCTCTTCGCTTAGACGCTGGTCGGTCGTCGGTTCATGGCAGTTGGACGAGGAGACGGGAAACGTGTGCACTGTTGATTCTGTAGCAGTCAGGACGGCGTCTGTCGCGGCACCCGGCGCTGGAGGAGCGGCGGTCGCTTCTCTTGCCGAGACCGAATCTTCGCCGAAGACAACGGCCACCGAAGTTCACCAGCAGAGGTCATCGATCAAGATCGACATCTCTCCTCCGACTAATTCTGACAAAGGTAGGGAAGATTGATTGGCGTGCCTGGATGCTGTAGCCGTTTTTTCGCCTCCACAGTTAAATGTATGTTGAATATTGAATTCAACGTCCAACGAGGTCCCCTTAGATTTTAAATCCTACTTGACGTTACTGGATATTTGAGGTTTATAAAAACTGGAATTAAATGTTCACAGATGACACGGATCTATTTTTCTTTTCAACACTGCGCGTTCGAAGCCAAACCAGAATTTCAGCTTGCAATGATTGCAAGTTTACCTTAAGACTATTGAAGATAAAACTTAAGTAAGATTTTCACCGCAAGCAGTTTCAAATAATTCACTTAATAACAGATGGGATTTATTTGTCTGCAGGCGCTCGCCCTCCATTTTGCTTCCGTAGTTTTTGCTGCCGTTATAACGTTCTGACGATCTGTTTTAACCGGAAATTTTTGTATTTTTAAAATTGCATGTTAATTTTATAATTTTGATGGCTTTTAAGTTTTTATAGACTTTATGAATGTGGAGTAATCTGCAGCTTTAATTATAGAATATATTTTCACAATGAGCTATAGTGACAGTCAAGTGAATAAAAAAACAAATCTGAGATAGCCTTGAATTCACACACCTTTTTCAATCGACGATAGCCTCGCATAAATGTCTTTCATATACTTCGTAATTTCATTTCAATAAGGATTGTAAATGATTTCCGATTCTAAAACATAGGTGAATACAGTAGTGTACAAAAATAAAGGAACTTTGTTGGAGATAACTGATGACTGATCTTCTAAACGAAAAGCAGAGAAGAGCAGAAGACACTCTGGAATATTCAAAGATTTCATTCCTACGCTTCATTTGACATGGGATTGAGAGAGACAGTGGCGTAGCCAAGGGGGTTGAGGGTTAAACCCCTCTTGGCTGCCGAAAGCAAAATATTTTTAATGAATCCCCATGCATTTTTTTATTTTTTGGCGCGACTTTGGGGGGTAAAAACCCCCATTTGAGCTATAGACTGTAAAGGTTTAAGTAAGAGGCTAAGAGGCGAGGACCTTTTTTGCATGTCACGTAAAAAACTAGAGGCGCGATACCGTTGTTTTTGCTTGTCGGGATTTTTACAAAGTTGGTCACGGTCAAAACCAAAAGCAAAACCCCTTTCCGGAAATCCTGGCGGAGAGAGAGATGCATCGTCGTTGGAATAGAAAGTGATAGAAATTACATAACATTTCAAGCAAAAGCTAAATATATGACGATATTTACGATGAAAATAGAGAGATTGGAGCATAAGAGATATAGCCTAATCCATCTGTTCTAATGCCACAGTACTAGAATAAAGAATTTCAACTGCCCAAACGTTTAATGTAATGGTTGAGTTCGTATTGCTGCAACTAGCTAAGGTAGGAGTCTCCAAGGATTGTTAGAGCCAGGTCCGTTAGAGCCATTGCTGACTGCTGAAGTCTCATTGGGCCACACGCACAAGAAACTAAATTTAATAAAATACGACGAACAAAAGTCAATAAAAGACTATTTATTGCCGAATTATGATGCAGTGCATAAAGCAGACTGAAGATTATCAGTTGCAACTGAAATGGCTTTTAGATACTGTGAGATAAGCATGCGTGAAACTGGTGAAATTCTGAAAAAAGTTAGAGCTAGTGCGATTTGCGCATGTTCCTAATTCTTGCCACGGGCAGGATTGCAGCATTTTGGAAGCCCTGAGCTAGGAATAGATATCCGTTTAGTCGTCTGTCACTTGATTCCGAGGAACAATGGGTATCATTGAAATCGGTGAATTTTGACCCAAAGTGGCGTCTAGCATTTAACATAATCGCAACTGCCAATGACGTAAGACACAATCACGCAATTCTCTGGTTTTGTTGAGAGAAACAGCAGCGATTTAGGACAATTAATTATCACAGTCGGGCCATTCAGCCGTTTCTGTTTCTAATCTTTACTTGCGTTACTAGACAATATATTATCATAAAGCACGATTAATTAAAAACATTTTCGCAGCAGACCAGATGTTACGAATGTTCGGTCTCTTGAGTTTAAGCATAGACTCTGGAACCGCAATTGCATTTTGCTTGACGGGGCGGTGATCTCAGGTCATCGTGGACTATCCAAATTTTAGAATGCGGTGGTTCCCGGAACATTCGGTACCGGAACATTCGGTACCGGAGAATTCGGTACCAAAATTTTACTTGTGGAAGATTCGGTACCGGGTAATTCTGTACCGGATAATTCGGTACATGTTCGACAAACAGATCAAATGACGCCTCATCACCTTACCCTAATCCTAACCCTAACCCTAATTCTAACCCTAACTCCAGCGGCCCCCCATGCGGGCCGTTACCGACATTTCCGTCCCGAATTTGCCGTCCTGAAAATTCGGTGCCGAATCTTCCATGACCGGTACCGAATTTTCCGGTACCGAATTTTCCGTCCCGAATTTTCCGTCCCGAATATTCCGGTACCGAATCTTCCGGTCACCGAATTTTCCGGTACCGAATTTTCCGTCCCGAATTTTCCGTCCCGAATATTCCGGTACCGAATCTTCCGGTACCGGAGAATTCGGTAGGCCTACCAAAATTTTACTTGTGGAAGATTCGGTACCGGGTAATTCAGCACCCATAAAGAAACAGTTGTCACAAATCTGTGCTGGTATTTGGGTACAACATTGTAAAGAAAGTAGAGCCAAAATCAAGTAATTATATCACCAAATAGAACACCAAGTGACTAGTATATGCAGACATGTCGGAACGAATTTTCAGCAGAGGTGCAGATTTTCTTAAGAAAAAAAGTTCGCATTTTGAAAACCTTACCTTGACAAGCAAAGAAAAGGTCTTCACGCACGGAATTCACTCTCTTATACTCCTGTCAAGCAAAAAAGGTCTATCTTCGTTCAGGGGTCCACCCCCACTTCTTACGGGCCTGAACTGTATATGGCTATGCAACATAAGTATTCAGTCTCCATATTTTAGTGATGTGATTTTACAGTTACAGTTAAAGTTATTGGCATTTTTCAGTTATAGTTACAGTTACAGTCAACTGATTTGTTATTTCTCAGTTAACTGCTATTTCAGTTACAGTTACAGTTAACTTAAACCACACTGCCTCGGCTTTACGATGAAAAGCCCCGCGATACGAATATGTAATTTTTCTGTTTGGCTTCGCGGATCGAATGGCGACTATAGAAGCGAACAGCATTTGGCTGGCGAACAACATGCAGTGCAACACTGATGCATCAGTGAGAGGATTGCGAAAATGGCATTCGCGTAGAGGATTGCTGTTGACTTACTATTTCATCGGAAAATCCCATTTAAAATGCACGCCACGGAATAACAGGAAAAGCGATAGCAGATGGAAGCGGCTGCGTTCCGTGCTTTCCAGCACAATTCCAGCAAAAGTAAATGAACTGCACGGACGGCAGAAGAGATAGCCTCTGAGCCGTGATTAATGCTTCCATAGAATGCCCACAGAGACTTAAACGTCCGGTGAAGAGATAACGACGACGACGGAGAGCCATCCGTTGCCATGGATACGAGTTGTGGCTGATGGCAGTGGCAGTGGCAGTAGAAAGACCAATGAGCTAATCTGTCTGCGATCCATGACACCCACAGTCCCACACCCTGCCGAGGAAGCCTACGACGCTCCCCTAGAGCCCCTATTCGGAGCAGACCATGTCCGGTTGTATAAGTGTTGGCTGCCCCCTCCCCTAATCTGGAATTTCTGTCATTTTTTGAAGAGTACAAGTCCATACGATTCCAAATCACCCAAGACTTCATGCTTTTCTGCTTCTTAGATATTGACGCATTTGAGATAGTAATATGATACTACGGACATGGGTTGGGTCCACCCATGGGTTGGGTCCAAAATTTCCATTTTATGGTGAGTTGTGTTGGGTTGGGTTTGAATAGTGATGGGTTGGGTTGGGTTTTAAAAAACGGACCCATGTCCATTGTCCACGTCTGTACCAAGCTACATGCAGTGTATATTGCGCCTGTTATTTTATTCAGAGGTTAATATGGTTACGGCTCCTGATGGGAAAAATATGCCGACATTTCTGCATCGAATTCGCCAAGTGGAAGTCGACGAATTTTTAAAACTGAAACTAAGTTATTTGTTAAATTAAATTAACGGAGATTGGCGCATGATGAATGATCTCCTATGCCAATTCGAAGTCCTGTGAAAATTAACGATAATTTTACATTCGCCGATTTGCATGAGATAGATTCATCCTTTAGTGAGATTAATTAAATTATGGCTGCAGTAACTCATCGATGATTGCGACAGAAGTGAGAATTACAATCATCTGCGACACAATTGACCTCATCCGAGTTATTTAGCATATCGACAATTTATTTAGCGTCGATCGAAATTTCAGAGCAGTCGTTTGATGTCGATGGTTTTTGACTAATAACATCTAATCATAGCAGTGGGAGAGGAGAGTGTCTACTAAACCTTGATTGCTTTTTATTTTTAAAGCATGTTAGAGTAAAAATCCGCGAAAGAGGTTATCACAACTAATATATTGGTATCGGCCATGCAGGCCCCAGATGTGTTTTTTGGGAGATCAGTGGCGTGGGCAGGATTCCAGAATAGGAAAGGTTCACTTCGAGATTTTTTGATTAAAAAGTCTCTGACGAACATAAAAGTTCATCTAGGAATTCTTCGCGCATTCACGTATTCTCTTTAGTCATACTACCTACCCAGTGTTTTAAACAGGCCTGTTAGGGAGAGAATCCCCTCTCCACCCCCCACCCCCAAAACAAAAGAAAGAAAGCAACTCAGAATTCCACAAAATCGCAGCACCAATTTTTTGCATTGAACTGTGCCTCTTCCCCTCCAGCCAAGTCAATTTCCTTCCAAAGGCCTGGAGTCTGGATAAAACACTGTACCTACCCCTTCCCAAAAAATTCAATGGTGTGCGTAAAACTCACGACCGGTCACAGCCAGAATGAGGGGGAGAGAGACGTAGTTTCGCCAGTGCTTGATATCTATGTGCCTTCTCATACCCCTCACCTGAACTTTGGAACTCGATCCCAGCTTCCCTCCGCAGACTTGGACACTTTCAAACAATAAAATCTGAATCCTTATTTCCTATAATTAATTCCTGCATTATCTCCTCAAGTCTTCAGGTCTAAGCTTAAATCCTTCCTGTTTCTAAAATCATATCTTCCATAGCTGTAACAACATAGCCTCACTCAATGTTTATTCTAGGCCTTCTCTGGGGGGAATCCCTCAAAAGTTTTAAAATTCCCCCCCCCCCCAAAAAAAAATTTTTATATGTTGGCTGGGGGATGGAAATTCCCCTCTCCCAAAGTGTGGAAACTCAGACCTTGTCCTCCCCAAACATTTCAAAATCCCCCCAAATGTCAAGGTGGCTAGAATAAACACTGGCCTCACTGCCCTTCGGATGTTGACTATTGCCTGGCTGATCTTATACCTTCCCCATAGCTATTTTAAGAAAAGCTGAGCGCCTAAGAATAAACAGCTACTGTTGTGCTGCTTTCCAAGGCGCTGTAGAAATCCACGAGATTTTACTTACTTACTTACTGTGTCATAATCTGAAAGGAATACAGTTCTCACTGTTGATTTGACGTCGATTTGAATAGCACTGTGGCAGAAGTGACCTCGCTTCTTTGCTGCTTTCGGGCAAGATTACTTAACGAACAATAAATACAATAACAGGCTATTTTAACTCTTTATAACAAACGAGATTAAATTCTACCAATCTGCAACTACACGCGCTACTAGACACTAAACACAACGAACACTATATAGGGCCTACACAACTAAACTTAACAATATAACGCTACACGCTCTCCAGAGATGTCATCTTTAGACCACCGCACTTCGGTTGGACATCGAATTGCATCACTTAAATGATTTCATATTAAAATCTAACTATAAAAGTGTAATCTGCGGTCAATAAGACGAATTTAAAAACACTAGCAGCTTGATCTGTAGCCTGTTCTAGAAGATTCCGCTTCAACATCAATAATAATTATAATCGTTATTAGGGCCAACGTTAATATAATATATTGTGATGGAGTGCTATATTGAAGCATAGATAGTAAATAATTGGAATGTTGGTAGGTTTGTATGTGAAGTTTATTATGTTTGCTCTATGTTTATGTGAGCAAATAGGAATTCGCGTTATAGAAGGCGTGATGAGACGACGAGCGTCATTGGTCGCAAGAGCCGTTGCTGAAGGCAGTTACGTTTTGAAAGTGCGTTTTTTTTTTCGAAGAAGAAGAGTTCGACGGTGGCCGAAGAAGAAGGCGGACGTTCGATCGCAGCGATTCGTGCCTGTTCTTCGTTGTTTTAGTTTAAATTGCTATTGTTTAAATCTGAACCGAGATTTCAGTTCGCTAAATATTCGTGAATTCGGATATCGAATTGGTTTTCGTGCAAAGGGCACATTTGTTTCATTTTCATTGATTTTGTGTGGAAGCTGTTATCAGCTGTTATTTACATTAGTAACTAGTTGCTAAGATAGTTGCTGTCACTGGACGTTTTGAAACATTGATTAGAGTTATATAGCACTGCCTATTGATAGCCGCTATGGCGGAAGAGTTGAATATTTAATTAAGATTAAAGTGATATTTTATAATAAGAAGAGTTTTGTCCGTTAAAATGTGCGAGTTAGTGCCACAGTAGTTTCCCCTAGACAAGTAAGTAAACGAGTCCTATTTAGGTGGCTGCTCGTCACATGTGGTAGGCTCAGGTCCGGTAGAGTTGAATCTAGTTGTAAGTTGTCGTCGCACAAGGATAAGCGGGCGACGCTGCTCCACTCCGTGTAATAAGAAAAAGCAGAATTTTAGGCTCTTTTATTTAATTAATTGAGGAGGCCTAGTGAATTTTAAGAGTGAAATAGGGTTTGAGTTTTGTCTCCCCGTTCATTGTAAGTAGTATCAGTAGTTTAAATTGATTATTACTGCTTTTGTGTTGAATATTGCTGTGTGTTTTGATTAGTTGTTTGCATTGAATTTGTATATTCTGCATAACTTTAAGTATGGAAAATCCAGCACTCCCTGATGCATTGTCAGTTGAAGACATTTTATCTATGAATGTAGAAGACTTAAGGAAAATTTGCTTTCAAAAGGGGTCGAAATGAGGGTAACAAGGACCAATTGAGGCAAAGCTGATTAAATTATGTGTGACAGGATTGGGTGAAGACAGACAGACAGATATTGAGAGTGTTGGCAGTAGGACTTCTCAAAATCCCAACCATACTCCAATAGAATCTGAGGCCATTGTCCTTAAGAAATTAGAGTTAGAGATGCGTAAGTTAGAACTTGATGCCCAGATTCAGCACGCTCAAATTGATGCCCAGACCCAAACTCAAATTCAAATTCAACAAGCTCAAATCCAGTCCAATGAGAAGATTGAGTTGCATAAGTTGACCTTGCAAAGTGAGTCAGTAAGTAGTGATAGGAATAGTGCAGGTAGTTCTGATAAAGCTAGTGAAAATGCTAGGAAAGCACTCCCTAGGTTTAATGAGAGTACAGATATTGACTCCTACTTGACTCTGTTCGAACGAACAATGCTGAACTTCCAGATTGAGAAAAATAAATGGCCTGCTATGCTTCAAACTCAGATAAGTGGTAAGATCTTAAAAGTCTTTGTAGAACTGACTGCTGAGCAGGTCCAAGACTATGACTTTATCAAAGAAGCCATCCTAAATATGTTTCAATTAGTTTGAAGCGTATAGATTAAAGTTCAGGCAGCTCAACAAGGACCAATCTGAAACGTATACACATTTTGCAACTAGGTTAAATTGGCCTTTTCAGAGATTTTTACTTGGTCATAAGGCTCAAGATGACCCAGAAAAAATCAAAGAATTGTTTAAAATGGAACAATTTTTGAACAAAGTAACTGATAATGTTCTGAAAACTTGGCTTATGGACAAACAAGCCAATTCACTTGTTGAATTAGCTAGATTTGCTGATCAGTTTGTTGCTATTCACAGAAACTATTCAAATAGCAGTGACACATACAACAGACACAAGTTTGCTCCAAATGCATACAGACATGAGCACAATGCAACCCAATCAAATAGATACAACACTGATAGAGACAATGCCAACAGTTGCACTAATTGGAGATATCAATTAAATCAAAATGTCACTTCTAAGACATTGCCAGATGAAAATAATGCCAATTTGAGAAATTTTCCACATTCCAATACACAGGGGAGGAACTCAAATTTCAGGAGTGGTAAAAATGGGCTGCCCTCAACCCAGAAATGTGCATTCTGCCATAGGAATGGACATGGTTTAGACCAATGTTTTGCTTTAAAACGACAGAGAAATGAGAAGGCAAATTTTGAGCCAGGCTCAAATTTTGCTGGTCCAAACGTAAACTTTGTGCAACAAGTTACACATAGTTTGGACACAGTACCAACCAGTTTCAGACCCTATTGTTCCCAAGCTACAATTGTAAATGCAGACAAACAAACAAGACAAATTATTTCTTTTCGTGACACAGGTTCATCGCAGACTTTAATCAGTAAAGAACGAATAAATCCTGATGAATACAAAGATACAGGCGAATGTCGTTTGATTAAAGGTATAACTGGGGATGTTATCCAAATTCCTTTGGTGTTGGTGAACCTTGATTGTGTTTTTCATCGTGGAGAAGTGTTGTGTGGTCTCATCGATCAATTGCCCCATTCGATTGATGTTTTGATTGGAGCTGATGTGGATTGTCGAGTTGATGAGGAACTCATGGATTCATGTGTGGTGACTCGGGCTAAAATCAAATCATTAATTGATCTTGAGAAAGATTCATTAGATAAGAAAGCAGAGGTCACATATAATCCAGATGATTATTATAATTTTGATTTTAATTTAGAGGGTCTGTTTGAGGACGACTTATTGGGGTCTACTGTAAATTCACAGTGTGTGGATGCTGATGATGTAGCTCCAAGTACTGTTGATGAGGAGGTTGTTTTTGATGAGTCGTGTGACTCCAGTGGTGTCCAGGACCCACATGGTTTTTCTGATGATGTTGTTGTTGGTGAGGGTTCCATGAGGTTGAATCGCCCAGTAGTTCCACAGGTTTTTCCTAATGATGTTGTTGGTGGTTCAGGGATGTTGAATCGCCAAGTGGTTTATTGAATCGCCAAGTGGTATGTTGAATCGCCAAGTGGTTTATTGAATCGCCAAGTGGTATGTTGATTCGGCCAAGTGGTATGTTGAATCGGCCAAGTGGTTTGTTGAATCGTCCAAGTGGGTCATGTGATGAATTTATTTGGAAAGAGTTGTCTTTGTCCCATGATGACCTAGTTAGGTTGCAACAGACTGATGAGAGTCTGAAGGTGTTATTTGAGGAAGTTGTCCTGTTTGATACTCCAGGGCATAAAATCTCATACTGTGTTTATGAGGGTCTTTTGGTACGAAGATTTGTGGAATCTGAGTGTCCACAGGAGGCGGATTTAGGTCTTTTGCAGATCGTTGCCCCATTGCAAATCCGTAGGCGTCTTTTAGAATTGTCACATGACATTCCGGCGTCCGGACAACTAGAAATACACAAAATCACACAAAAAATCATTAAACATTTTTATTGGCAATCAATTAACAAAGATGTTAAGGAATATGCACACACATGCGATATATCCCAGAAACTCAATGCAAGTAAATACGGTAGCATTGAACAATCCCAAAGCTTACCAAGAATGACTTATGTGTTTGATCGTATTGCCAAAGACGTCGTAAAATCAGTTCCAGAGTACAGCAAGTCAAGCAACAGGTGGTTGTTGACAAAAATGGACTTGTGTGCTCATTACCCAGATGCAGTTCCCATTCCCGTGCATACAGGACAGATAGTATGTAAGATGTTGACAGATGTTCCTGTTCGGTGTTGTTTGCCCAAGGAGTTCATTACAGTCCCAGATAGTGATGTCATGTCAGAAATCAGGCAGAACTACGTTGACTTCATCCCAGTCAAGAAAAAACAAATGCTGTTGTGGCATGTAAATCTTTCGAAGTTTCATGTTGGTAGAGAGAAAATGTTTCACAATGAAAGTGAACAAGAATTTGTTAAAACTGTTGCATGCACAGTTACAAACCCACTTGAAACTGCCAATGCAATAGAAATAACAGAGAACGTCCAGTGTTCTTTTGAAGAACTGGTACTGGACAAAGCAAAACATTTGAGGTCAGGTCTAACAGAGAAATTGAAATCTCTGATTATGCAACATGAACAGATGTTCAACAATAAACCTAGACAGATTGATCTTATAGCATATGAGATCTTGCTTAAACAATATGCTCAACCCGCATATGTTTCACCACATAGACTAAGTCCTGACAACACAAAAGTTGTCAATGGGGAACATACCCAATTGTCAGTTGATTGCATGATTAAACATAGCATCTCAGTGGAAGCTGATGGAAAGTCAGTTGTCTATAATTTAGATGATTATGGTCGCAATGATCCAGTATTGTTGGGTCAAGCCCTTTGAAGCGCATAATTAGGAAATGCCAAAGACATTCTCATGTGTGAGATATGTAAGTCCCTTGAGACCCGATAGGAAGCCTATATTTTTTTCAGTACAGTGCAGTAGTTTTGCTGAGTTTCTTAGGTTATGCTTAATACAGCACCTAATGATTATGAGTTTTGCACATAGACTGATTTACTCTTTTAATTTATTGATACTTAAGTATGTATGGATGTCCTATAGAGTTAAGTTGACCATCAGAATAGGTAGAATAAGTAATTAGTTAGGCGTTGTAAGTAAGTGTTGGAAGTAAAAATAGAATGTAAGTGTTACTGTAGCTTAAGCTAAGTTAGGATAGTTTTGTGATATAACCACTTAGATAGCATAATTTTTGCAGTTGTTCTCAGTGGTTGGTTCTTGTTTATTCCTTTGTAATATTAATTCCATTTTGGATAAGTTGAAATTGGTGTAAGCCAAAGTTTGCTTCGCAATTTCCGTTTGATGCCGTCACAGCCACTGCATCTGAGTTGACGTGGTGATCCACCACGTAGGCTCGAGTGCTAGGGGTGTGATGGAGTGCTATATTGAAGCATAGATAGTAAATAATTGGAATGTTGGTAGGTTTGTATGTGAAGTTTATTATGTTTGCTCTATGTTTATGTGAGCAAATAGGAATTCGCGTTATAGAAGGCGTGATGAGACGACGAGCGTCATTGGTCGCAAGAGCCGTTGCTGAAGGCAGTTACGTTTTGAAAGTGCGTTTTTTTTTTTTCGAAGAAGAAGAGTTCGACGGTGGCCGAAGAAGAAGGCGGACGTTCGATCGCAGCGATTCGTGCCTGTTCTTCGTTGTTTTAGTTTAAATTGCTATTGTTTAAATCTGAACCGAGATTTCAGTTCGCTAAATATTCGTGAATTCGGATATCGAATTGGTTTTCGTGCAAAGGGCACATTTGTTTCATTTTCATTGATTTTGTGTGGAAGCTGTTATCAGCTGTTATTTACATTAGTAACTAGTTGCTAAGATAGTTGCTGTCACTGGACGTTTTGAAACATTGATTAGAGTTATATAGCACTGCCTATTGATAGCCGCTATGGCGGAAGAGTTGAATATTTAATTAAGATTAAAGTGATATTTTATAATAAGAAGAGTTTTGTCCGTTAAAATGTGCGAGTTAGTGCCACAGTAGTTTCCCCTAGACAAGTAAGTAAACGAGTCCTATTTAGGTGGCTGCTCGTCACAATATGTTCTTGTATTGACAGAACGTTCAGTGTTCTGATTGTCCTCGTATGCTATATTCAGTCCGGATCATGTATAAGGCAGCATAATACAAAAGACCTGCGAACATACAGCAGCATATAGAACACTATCAGTGTCACTGAAGCAGCAACCACTCTGAACGCATTGTTGCGTCGAAGAGAAACGTGTAACTCATCGGGCGCCAGTTCTCTCCTTTTCATCGTTAATTGTGCGATTAATTGGTCTCAGAGGTGGAAAAGTCTGTCCGGCGAAATCGATATTTTGGTCAGAAACGAAAAGAGGAGGACTGTGGAGAGAGAGAGAGAGAGAGAGACAGAGAGAGAGAGAGAGAGAGAGAGAGAGAGGAAGAGAGAGAGAGAGGGGGAAGAGAGAGAGAGAGAGAGAGGCGGTCACTGCTGCCGTGCAGGATGCAGGGTATTCCAGACCGCTGTTGTCCCTGAAACGGCTTTGGCGGTGGCCTCCCGGCGTTGTTCCCCTCCTATCGATCGGTCGGTCGGGTGGCTCGCCGAGTCAGCCGCCGCCGCCGACCTGACTGCCTGTCTTCTCCCGACTCTCACCCGGCGGTCGTCGTTTACGCAGGCAATTTACTGTTGCCAGGATACCGATCAATGTCTTCGGCTGATGATGCAACCGAGGCGTTGCCATAGAAACGGCGGACTCAGTGTACGCAGAAGCGAAAAGCTGCAGCGGTGACATAACGCATGCACGAGTCGACGAATGACAATAAAGCACGAGCAACCTTTTACGACGAAAAGTAATAGCGATGATAAAAATGGAAACTCACGTTGCGACGGTGCAGATGCAATCGCCAAGTCAAATTAATAATTGGAAACCTTTTTTGACCATTCTATAGTTGAATCCGCAGATTTTAAAAAATATTTGATGATGTAATGCATAATTTTTCAGTATTTAGGGGAAATTACCTAAAACGGCTTCAATCAGTAAATTTAACTACCAAAGGAGATTTTTTGTAGTTGACGGATTTTAATTTTTGTTGGTCAAAACGAATCTCCGACCGGAGCGTAATATTGGTAAAAATATATAAGACCATTACTACAATCCATAGTCATTTCTGCCCGTATTATATCTTCCTATTGTTAAATGAAGAGCATGTTTCGTGAAATAACCGAAGATTGATCCGATAGGTTTTAGTAAATTTCATCAAAGATTTCCAATACAAGCGAACTGGTCTTCAGACAAGAAACAAAAACAACTAATATTTAAGATACAGGTATACAACCAATGCCATCTGGCAACCAACTTAATGTCACGATGAACACAGATAAATCTATTAATATAGCAACATGTAACAAAATTCGCACAGATAGGCCTATGCAAATATATATAGGCCTAATTGGTTGCTGATATAAGTCAGGATTCAAAATGTTCCTGAGGAAATAGTTAATTCCGAGAAAATTAAAATCCATGACGAAAATGTGATTCATTACGAATGCGAATGAATTTCGATGGAAAACAGCGCCCGACCCTGCTATATGGTCAGCGTAAACTGTGGCGTGCCTTTGAAGTTGCGTTCTCGTGAACATCGCTGGGCACCCGCACAGTAAATGTTCGCAATGCTTTTCCATTTAGGCCTACAGAACCTTGATTTCGCCGCAAGATTTTCCTTCAGTAGGCCCAGTTCATCTACGTTTCGAAATTTAAGCAGAGGAACTACACAAAATAGCTGAATAATTATTGTCGTATTTCGGAAATAACGATTCGTGCTCCCGATCCTCTCTCCGTTGATCGTAGGGACGGCGATCAGCTGACAAGGGACAAATTATCTTTAGGCAAAAGACCGAGTATTATCAGTATAGTGTAGCGTGCCAATGGCTACTATGGCTCGAGCCATGGGCGGCACACATGAAGGGGCGGAAAATTGAGCGGCGATGACCTTTTTTGCTTGTCAGGTTGTCGAAGAGTTTTAGCGAAGGGGCGGCAAAATTGAGGAGGGGCGGCAAATTCGGCCGCGACGACCTTTATTTTTTGCTTGTCAGTTATAATAGGAGCAGGTTGGGGCGGCATTTTTCCAGGAGCCATGGGCGGCACGAGACCACGCTACGCCACTGAGTATTATCAACGCTGGCCGTGAGTCGTAACTGACTGAATATGCGCTTCGTTTCGTAGGACGTGTATGCTTACGTTATTTGCCGGGTTTTTTGCAGAGATAACGATGACTGGGCGAGTGGTGATCGTCACAGGTGCTAGCTCTGGCCTTGGCTTCGAGACTGCTCGGTATCTTTGCGAAGGCGGAAATGACGTCATACTGGCATGTCGTGATGAAGAAAAGACGAACAGGGCGATAGCAAGGATCAAGCAGCAGAATCCGAACGCGCTGGCCAACTATATGCACGTAAGTAGGCGATGGTCAAAATAAAGTTTAAGTACATAAGTTGACGATGTTTGAAATAGATGTGTAATAAAAAACAGCCTCTGAAGCATTATAATACAGAGAATGTTTGACGTGTTTTGCAGCAGTTTTTACTTGAAAGAATGTCTTTATAATTCCTGTCAACTAAATGAGACATTTAGATTCTGTAGATTTTAACTCTGCAGTTAGTTCTTCACTTATGAGAGGCTCTTAGTATCATTCAGCCAGGGCCTGTTTTAACGTGCAGTGATACACAAAATGTGCAGTGATAAAATGAAAATGTGCAGTGGTGAAATGCAATTTTCTGTGCTTTGTGCTGTGATAAATTTTCCGGACGACCTTTTTGCTTGTTTTTGCGTGGATGTCCACAAATTTTCTTCTAGTGCAGTGATAAATTTTCCTTACAACAGGCCCTGCACTCAGCAACATATTGGACTGAAAAAATCATTTCGTTAAAATACGACCGCACACACTGAAATTGAACCAGTGTTTTAGGTTTGCCATTCCGTTGATGCCGTTTTTTTTACATTTTGCTTCTGATAGTTTAATTAAATTATCTTGCCACATTGGTTAATTGATTAATTAATTAATAATCAATAGCATTGTGTTTTTAAAATAACCGCGTAAATGCTTGGCAATGACCCAGAACATCTTCAGAACACCATAGGCTATAAAAGAAATCGGATGAGCGCAATTAATAGTTAATTTAGTTAATAGGAATTAATTAATTCCCTGCCTCGTACATTCGTTTTCCGTTGTTATCTGTGCAAAGTTTTCTCTCGTCGACGACCCACCCTGGTGGCTCCCTCCATTGCCGGACGCGACACTCCCCAGATGTTGGGCAGTTCGGTTAACGTCGTTAGCTTCAATATTGAGTTGTGTCGTCATATGAACTATGTTTGGGAAAGATATAGTAGGGTGGTTTCCCGTTGCCTTTCCCACACTGTTTAACCTACAGTTGGGCAGGTCCGTCGAAACTTAGGGGTGCAGTGCACCTTCTGTAAGAAAGAAGCTATGGATGTCTTTGTGGCGTCTTAGCTGCGCCTATAATTGATGATAAGCCTATAAAGCGGTTTAGACTATAGCAATCAGAGACACAGAGTTAGATATGAATACTGTACATGTATTCAGCTCAACGTCTGGACTTCATTTCCGTGTATACTGTAGTGTCGGCCTAAAGCCATACATAAGACACGATTGCATATGCAGAAGAGATGTAGCCTATTTAGGTCCAATGCTAAGTCCAGACTCGTGCAGTCTGATTATAAGTACTAGTTAACATTTGCTATATGCTATCAGAAGTTTTCTTATTGGATGATAGGCGTGGCTTTTACAAAATCAGTCATTACCACGTTACAACATTTCACTCCCATGTGTCAGTTACATTAGGAGAAACAGCTAACAAAACACACCAATTTACCAAATGGCCTACGAATGCACAGTGGCGGCTCTAGGATTTGGCAAGTGGGGGGCCGTTGGGGGGGGAACTTCTAATCATGGGGGCCAACCATTAGTTGTTTAATGTATGTAGCATTAAGTATAGGGTCCCAACTGGGGGGCCAGGCTCTCAATAGGGGGGGCACGGGCCCCCCTTGGCCCCCCCGGTGGAGCCGCCACTGCGAATGCACCCTCTGCTAAAAATTCGTTCCGACGGATCGGAGGTTGGCTGCCAATTCTCACCCGTTCGTTGTATTGCAATGTTCCACTCAACCCGTGGTTGAGCATCCCATTACAGCTACTTACTGTACGTCTCCCACCACTATAGAAGGTGGGTGACAGGGCCGGAGCTAGCCAATCGGGCGCCCCCCTGCAACTTCGTATTTGGCGCCCCCGGCAGTGACAGGCTGTTTCCTCGCGGATACACATTGACTTCATAAATCTATTGGCAATATGAACTCAATATAGACAATCTTCTAAACGATCTGCACACATAACGGACTTCTTCGTTATAATACAATATAATAATAGTAATATTAATAATAATAATAATAATAATAATAATAATAATAATAATAATAATAATAATAATAATACAATACCTTTATCTTACAGATAAAAAAATGTATCTATTACAACAGCTGTGCTTTACTGGCTTTCATGTTAGCAAATCTCTCTTTTAGTTCAGTTACAGTATGTCCAAATTACATAAGAACATACATCATTTTCTAATGCAACTAGGGCCTGGCCCAAAAAGTCTTTCATGAGCGATAGTTGATCTCAAATAGATTCTTATTAATTTTAATCTGGAAAATAATCGGTTTTCCACTGACCACACTGACAGGAAGTGTAAGCAAGATCCGTAAGACAATGGTCATGCTGGGAAAAGTGAGATGGTTTAAACGACTAAACTTTAGAGTTTCACGTAGATTAAGAAACTGATTAGACTCGATTTAAATAAAACTCTAAATGATGAGATTTCCTAAAATAATTCTAATCCCGTTACATCTTTTAATCATCTGTTAAGAGGACCTCCAGATCCAGGCAATTTCAACAGTAGCTGTCTTTCGCTTTCTATTTGCTGCACCAGAGTTTCCTTTTTGGAATACATATTAATAATCGCAATTTAGAAATGATTACTCTAATAGGCCTAAAGAGAGGTATCAGTAATTTATTTTTTGCACTCTTGTCGATTGATGGCGCAGAATGGACATGGCTGAAATTCCCCGCTGGCCGAAAATACCCCGTCCTCCCTACTCTGAATATTTCTTTATATGTCTAGAAAAACTATGTAACCTTATTACATAATGTAGTTGAATTCGTTTACTTAATCACAGTAAATTCACGCAATTAGTAATTACTACTGAGATAATATCTCTCTCTCCCATCGGGCGATCAAATTGAATCAATGCAATCATATCTTGCATTCGAGTGAACGGTCAAAATCTAGCCATCGTCTTTATTATTTAAGTTAAACTAAACGTCCAGGGTACGGCGTGACGGCGGTTTCCGGATGGCAAAACTAACTGTCAAAACAAAAGGAGCACAAATGCCATGTGTTCGTCTCGATTTAATATACCAAGTAATCAAGGATTACATGAATTTGAACACAATATTCTAACTTCGTTAACCCGTGCTACTGCGCGTAGAAATGAATATTCATAAAAGCAGTCAGGTCACGTGAGACAAATAGCCTAACTAGGCGCCGGTTCATCAAAATTCGTAAGCCTTCTGCTCGTCTTGTTTAAATAATATATGTATTGTAGTTCAATTCTATGTAAAGAACAGTATAGTAGGTTGAAGTAGCTGATCATTTGTGCTAAAGACTTAACAGAGCGTCATCACAATAATTGATCACTTCGAAAATTTGGCGCCCCTCAAAATCGTGCGCCCCCCTGCCTCGCGGAGCTCGCGGAGTGGGTCGCTCCGGCCCTGAACCTCAGCTTCCCGAAGTTCGAATAGCACACTTTTGGGAGATATAATTAATAGACGGACAAACAAAAATAAATAAAGTTAAGTAGAATTATTATTATTATTATTATTATTATTATTATTATTATTATTATTAACAATGAATTTTAAAATTCATCGAGCCTTTTGAGATCCGTAGCAATCAATTAGTCCAAAGATCTCAGAAACCAGACGTTAATTGTGAATAAAGCGTTCGATCATCGTTTAGAAAATGGTTTTAACATTTCAGCTCGATCTGGCAAATCTTGAATCAATTCGAAAATTTGCGGACGAGTTTCATTCGGGCGGTAAACAGCTGAACGTGCTCGTCAACAACGCAGGAGTGGCTCTTAACTTCAAGGATACGAAGCGTCAGTACACGAAGGACAACTTCGAATTGACCATGGGAACGAATCACCTAGGTAGATGAATGTAGGCCCTATATAGCTATGTGTATTTATATTTTATATAATATAGAGGATGTTATTTCCAAATTTTGCACACAACTCTTTTTGTTATTAGAAGAAGAAAAACACACTTAAGTCTTGCCTCCAGAAATATTCGCATACCTGATGCCAAAAGGATGCTGAAACCTTCATAAACAAACCGTTACGACATTTTGCGAAGTCGTCTCACTCTGAGCTAATCTGAATTTCATTCAGGTCCGTTTCTTTTGACAAATCTGTTGCTGGATGATTTGAAGAAGACGGCGTCTGGAGGGGGAGAGGCGCGAATCGTCATCGTGACGTCATCACTCCACGACCCGAAAGCTTCGAAAAAGACCCGCAGTAAGAGGGAGCTTTGACAATTAGCGGCCATGCATATAATAACACAAGGTCTAGGCCAGGGTTGTCCAACTGGCAGCCCGCGGGCCAGTTTCATCCGGCCCGCCACCGAGTTTGGGAAAATAAAAATTTTAGCTAAAGGACCGATTATTACCGTTATTTTGTAGGACTATACTAGGACTAGGAGGCTACCAAATTGCTTACATATCCACACTCCACAGGTGACGGCGGTTATTAAACTTACTTATTTGCTACTAATTACTACCTTACTTACATTTGTCATCTCGCTGCAACCTGGCGCCAGAAGATGCATTGATATTGACATTGCTGGTATTGTTTAGAGAAAAACCTTTTCCGAAGTGCTCGCACTAGATTAGAAAGTCTTCATTCAATAGAACAGAATGGATCCTTAGATTGAAATTGAACAGAATCAATCGAATGACTGCACTAGTCTTACTAAGTCTAACTAAGACACTAAGTCGGTAGAATACTTACTTACTACTTAATTTTAACTGGAATACTATGTTAAAAAGATAATATTATAGCAATATAGCTATTTATAGCAGTTACCACCGCCGAAGTGTTTTTTTATTTCTTGGTTAACACTTATAAGTCTTATACTAGTCGTATATAGTCTTATTTTATAACAGTTTTATATGGCACGCAGAATTAATTATGCCATATTAAGTGCTACAACTTGCTTGGCCAGCCAAAGGTCTAAACATTTTTGTGCGGACCGCAATAGCATGACGGTTGGACAATGCTGGTCCAGGCACTAGTAGTAGTAGTAGTAGTAGTAGTAGTAGTAGTAGTAGTAGCAGTAGTAGTAGTAGTAGTAGTAGTAGTAGTAGTAGTAGTAGTAGCAGTAGAAGCAGCAGTAATATAATAATAATAATAATAATAATAATAATAATAATAATAATAATAATAATAATAGCAGTAATAGTTATGATGCTGTCAGCAGTAGCAAAAATAGGTATCATAGTAGACCCAGGTAGCATAGTAGACCTATTACTAGATTACTAGGAGTTTAGTATTACTAGGAGTTTTAATATTGGTAGTAGTAGTAGTAGTAGTAGTAGTAGTAGTAGTAGTAGTAGTAGTAGTAGTAGTAGTAGTAGTAGTAGTAGTAGTAGTAGTAGTAGTAGCAACCACATAGCAATAATATTATTTCTTACAAATTTCATGTAATGCATACTCTGACATATTTTGCTTGTTCCGTTCTTTACTCGTTGATGGCCTGCATCATTATTGTAAGTCTAAATAGGATCGAGTCCTATTGTCTTAAGTTTGTGATTTGCGCTTTTTTGCTTCCAGATTTGCAGCCGATCGATTGGGACGATTTCTTTCTCTTTAACGACGGTTCATTCAATGGTCTTCAGGCGTATAAGAACTCCAAGGCGGCTAACATAATGTTCGCGTACGAACTGGACAGAAGACTGGTGGACTCCGGAGTCAAAGTCAACGCTGTCTGCCCAGGTACAGCAAATACTTTGTATTCTATTATAAGGCCAATTGAAACGTGTGCCCAAATATGAGTTACAGTAAGAGGAGTTTACATTACCGGAAGTTGAATATATGGATCTGGAAATCCCAAGTGATAGAATTCTCGAGTATTTGTCTTCAAGGCAATCGTCTTTATAGTTTAAATGGTCAGTCTGCCTGTCCTTTTGTCTGCCTGTCCTTTTGTTTGCCTGTCCTTTTGTCTGTCTGTCCTTTTGTCTGCCTGTCCTTTTGTCTGTCTGTCCTTTTGTATGCCTGTCCTTTTGTCTGTCTGTCCTTTTGGCTGCCTGTCCTTTTGGCTGCCTGTCCTTTTGGCTGCCTGTCCTTTTGTCTGTCTGTCCTTTTGTCGGCCTGTCCTTTTGTCGGCCTGTCCTTTTGGCTGCCTGTCCTTTTGTCTGTCTGTCCTTTTGTCGGCCTGTCCTTTTGTCTGTTGCCTTCTTAGAGTGCTTGTAAGGTCAATCGTGTATTGTTTCTTGTGATCGAAGTAAGTAAGAAACCAGATTCTTTAGCCATTTATTGTTATATTGAGGTTGATTCGTTGCAACCCATCGTACAAATTCCGACTTGACCCGTTGCAGCAAAAGCTCTGGGCTGGAAAATTACATTAGCATCGTTTAGAAGCAATGGCTGTACGCCTAATTCATTCTCTCTTTTCGGTATTCACGGTTTTTTTACTAAAGTGACGTCTCTTAGCACCGAAGTCAAGACTTGCAACCTTCCAAATTTTCGTTTATCTTAAGAGCGTTGCAATCAGAAAATGGCCGAAGCCACTCTCCACACTGGACGGTTCAAAGGAGCCATAACCTCACATGAAAGACTACGACTGACATTTGTCATTGACTATATATACATATAACTTATATATATATATATATATATATATATATATATATTGTGACGTTCCGCCCTCCATAACACTTAAGAATAAGAACTCGTCTCAATGTCTAAGGGTAAATATAATTATAAATGTGAATATCTTACTCAAGGGTGGAACAGTCAACATTTACACGACACACGACACCATTTCTTCCAAAAATACATATTTAATCTTAAGCAATAAACATACAAGTATTAATACTTTCTAGCTGCCATTCAATACCAAAGTCTGAATAGTTTTTACTATCGTCAACTCAGCTAGATTTTATGATATCAACCTTCCGTAACTACGGACTCAAAACTACTTCTCAAATCAGACAAGTTTAAACATCAATTATAAAATAAATAAAAGTCCTGTTCCACAACAGAAAAGACTCAATCAAGTCACGACTATTCGACTGCAATTGCGAACGACTTTTTACATCGAAATTATATTTTAAAATATTTAAATTAAAACTAAAACTATCGACGATCGGTCGAAGAATCTCTCCCACGGACTTCTTCGCCTCCACCTTCTCCTCCGACTCCCTACTCTGGCATTCAAAGATGACACAGATCGAACGCAGACCATCTGGAAGTCCTCCACGATAGGCGGATACTACAGAGCGACCTTCTTTCGCCTCCCGTCATACGTCAGCGCTCCACCAATCACCTTGCGGTCGCCTGCCAAAACAAATGCAAAAGAACACAAGTCATTAGCATATTATGTAAATGATATGTTAATTCATTACCCAACGCTGTTTCCCTGGGGTCCATCACAATATATAGCCTATGTGTCTGTGTGCGTGTGCGTGTTTGTGACTGTTGAATGCTTTCCAGATGAGGTTATATGCGTGTCGAGCAAGAGCTTTGATTTTCCCTTAAATTTGTATCTCCAATTTTTTCCAGTTTTCACGTTCATGTTTCAGAAGATAGCGAAACTGGCGTCACTGTCCTGATCTCATTAACTGAATATTTTGAATTTAAATAAGTTTAGTGCCAATCTTCATGAAAAAGAAAAGATTTCATTTATGGAATTTATGACAATCTTCAGCTAGGTCTACTCCAAAAACGAAACATAAAACTGAAACACGGCAAATCTCAATTTTCTTCTCTTCAAACTGCGGACCTTTAACTCTAAAGATCATCGCTAATTAATTGATATTTTGTTGGGAAAATCTTCATAAATATAAAGAGTCTGCAAAATGTTTGCTGCATTTGATTTGTTATGTATACTGCGCTTGCGCGGTATTAGCTATCTGTTATTAGAAAATTCTCTGCTTTTCGATTACGCAAGCCTCCTTCCGAATGTGGTGAAGTTGTTCTTTATGGCTGTTCTTTGCAGGCATTGTTCCTTGCACTGACCTACTGCGCAATGCTAGCGGCGCACAGAAGCTCTTTGCTCGCTACATTCTGCACGGAGTCCTGCGTTTCGCGAAACTGACGCGATCCGTTCCACAAGGGGCGGCGTCGATATCCGCTTTGGCAACAGATGAGAAGTTCAAGGGTAAGCGACGGTCCCCCACTCCCCCCAATTGCTTTTAGTTAGTTTAATTTTAACGCTGAATTCTTTGAAAATACGACAGATTTGATCAATACATTTTATGATTCGGCAAATGCATCGTACATGCGCCAGAACGCTTTCACTAGATCATCTCTATAGTAGTGTCATGTATGTATGTATGTATTGCACAAAGGTCCATTTTTAACGTTATCAGCTTTATACGTCAGCTGGATTCACTGCATCTGTGACTCTTCGTTGATTGGAACTGATTCACTGTTGGCCACGAACGTCTTAATTGAAGAAACCAAAGCAATATTGAAACTGAGATAGAATATTTCTTGATGACCACTTCCTTTCTCTAATATGGTTTTCACCACCCATGAATGGCCCTAACCCATATACCGTGTCTGAAATGCCATCGTTTTAATTAGCCTTAAGGTACGGCTCCATTAGGAGATATGTTAGGGAATATAGGTTCTTGTAGGTTAATTCACCGCCAATAGTTTATTCAATAAGGTTTAAGGTTAGGTTTAGGGTTTGGGTTAGGGTTAGTGTTAGGGTTTGGTTTAGGGTTAGGGTTAAGTTGGCTGTGATTTTACCGAAAAGCCCTTACATTTACCCAATGTTGGCGGTGAATTAACCGACAAATACCGGAATATATTCCCAAAATAGTTTCCCGGCTGCACCAAAAATTCCTACGCTTGCGACACTTCTCTCCATTGAAAAACACAGATTTTAAAACGAACATCAGCACCCCAATTGCAGTAATCCTGTCGTCCGCCATCTTTGCAATAGGCGCGACTGCTTTTTATCCTAGGGTCCATCCGTCTACCGTCCGGGGACAATGCAATGGATTGTAAGGATATATCCCCGGAACATATCTCCCAATGGAGCCGTACCTGTGAAAAGGAAAAGCAGAGCAGTTTCCGATATAAAACGAATCACATAATAAGCAAGAGAAATAACGCAGCGCAGCAAGGTCATCAGCAGTGGCAGATGACGCAGTTGCCTGGACAGGATCTGTCTGTGTCGCTGATTGGTCAATTGTCAAATGAGAAGCTGAAGCTAAACTCAATTAACTGTGCCCATTAAACGTTGTAGACGTGACTGGAAAGTACTTCAAAGAGTTGTTGGAGTCAACTCCTTCGGAGGAGGCGTCGAACGCCGACCTCCAGGCTAGACTCTGGGAGCTGAGCGGTCGCTACACGTCCCTCGAAGGCTACGAGCCCCTCGCAGTACCTCCTCCTCCTCCTCCCAAGGATGAGGAAGAAAAGAAGCAAGAGGAAACTAAAGAAGAAGGAAAAGTGGAAAAGACAGAAGAAGGGACAAAGGAGAATGGCGTGGATGAGAAGAATGGAGGAGGAGGCGAGGAGAAGAAAACGGAACAAAATAGTGAGGAAGAGAAGGGAACGAAAAAGATCTTAGACGAGAAGAAGGAGGATGACAACAATCCGTAAATTATTTGTGCGAAGAAAGCAGAAAACGAAAAAGCAGAAAACGAAAAAGCAGAAAAGTAAACGAGTAAATGTTGAAGGTTGTTTTTGGTATTTTCAGCGTTTGTTGATTATGTAACTCTACCGGAAGAATCACTCAACTTTGTTTAATTGTGCTATAATCCAATTAAGACCCTAGCTTGTGCAAACTATGATTCATTTCAAAAGTAGACTTTCCGCTTCATGAAAGATTGAAAGCTATACGAGCGTTTTATTTTTAAATAGAAAGGGCTGATATATTTATTATTCTCATATTTTGATGTTCTCAAAGTGATGTCAATATTTCTTTACTCAACAAGGTGCAATTGAAACCATTTCGTGGTTTAATATGACATCTAAATCATTTAGGCCTACGAATACTGATTTTTATATGCATCGATATTTTCAGATGTTAAAATGTTCGATTATTTCTGCTTTCTGTGTAGCATACATGCATGTAGTCAAAGCTTGAGTTTTATTGAGATCTATTTTATAATCGAGTAATAATTGTTTAGATGCGCTTTTCCTACTTATTTTGCAAAATCAGTAAATGAAAAATCAGTTACTCAAATCCGACTGCAACTAACAAGAATGTTAAATCCACGAATGAAACACGTTGTGCAGAAGGTCACTTATTCACGTTGATTGGTTCTTTCTATATTAGAATTCAGTTGAAAAGGAAAACATTAGTTTTTTCAATTGTCAGTTGTTCACAACCTGTTTAAGAGATATTTAGAAGATTTGGGTGCAGACTTTTGAACTACCCGGGAGTTGACAGGAGGTCACAGACTGTGATGCGCAGCGCAGCATTTTGTGACTTTCAGTATACCGCTGAAGTCAAAGACTTCTAAACGTTCCTGTATTGCTTATTGTAGTGAATGTCTCAATGTTCTTTGTGAAATCGTGGACCAGTTAAACGTTTCACTATTTGTGACCAAACGGTATTTTTGCTGATATTTGTATCTCAATGTTGTTCTGAAGTATTTATTCTGCATGTGGTGACAAATGAAAAGGCGTCGCTCCACCGAATATTTCTGTGGCCGGACAAAATGTCCGAGTACAAAATGTCACGGGTTAGGGTAAGGGTTAGGCTTAGGGTTACATTTTATTCCCATTACATCTTGTTCATGACATTTTGTCCCTATGACATTTTGTCCGTGACATTTTGTCTCCATGACATTTTGTCCTAGGACATTTTGTCCTAGCACCAATGTATCGCGTGACGCAGTGAATTTGAAGCTGAAGGTCTTATTTTGCGACTTCTTTTGATGCATAACGTTTCGGGTAAACATGCTTTTAATCAGTTGATATTCCGATCTACTTTCGCGATAATCTACCTATGAGCTGAGATTAGCCGCATTAGAGTTTCTTGGGTTTTTACTTCGAATTCTGACAATTCCTGATAGATGGGCGCAATTGTAATCAGTGCATTCAGTTGAATCATCTATTTTACTAGGCAGGCAGACTTTTCAGTCACAAACGTTGGTAGTGATGCACCGTGATAGTACGCATTATATTTATACAATGTGCCTTCTACACGACAAAGACGTATCAAGTCATTGTCAGTCACTTCTATTTTTTCAGCTCAGAAGGTTTAACTGCTGCTATTAGTTGAAGGCTTAAATACACTGGACAATGAAGAGGTGCAAACGTTTTAGAGTGAACGATAGGAAGGGCGACTTTTATGATTTATGCTTATCTTTATTTATGCTTATTTATTTTTATGTCATTTATTTTTATTTAAATTTATGTTTATATACAGTGCTTTTTTGTAAAAAAAATAGGTGCCGGTACTCATGGTGGATTGTCTAACTTTTCCATTACGATTATGTGGTCTGTGGCTAGAATTTAACATAGAAGCGATTTTGGAAGCATAATGATGCATATCATTTATTAAGTATTTAAAGTTTTTAGCTAAATCACAACTGCAAAGTCACAAGAAAATTATTTTTTTCACACCTTGAAAAAGGTTCCGGTACGCCGTACCGGCGCGTACCGTCACAAAAAGCCCTGTTTATATATATATATTTATATATGTCTATGTCTATGTTTATTTATATTTACAGTATCTTTCTTTTTGTCTATGTGAGAAACGGTGTAAACTCTAGACAGACAGTCTTTCTGAAACTTCATTCATTGGCTTCAGATAAAAATATGTCGAAGAAGCGGCTAGATGAGAAGTTGGTTAGAATAGAAGTTGGTTAGAATAGAAATGGGTTAGAATTAGAAAGGGGTTAGAATAGAAGTGGGTTAAAATGGAAGTGGCTTAGCGTCCGTCAAAGTGCATGAACTATTTAAAAGGGGATTTCCAACTTGTAATCGGAACGGGCGTAGAGGAAGCGAAAATAAGATAATGATAATTATCAACTGGTCGTTAAAACCTTCACGATCTTGTTTTATTTGGCTGTCAATCGACTTCGATGCACGTATTCCAGTAGTTAATGAAACTGAGTCTTCGTTGGTTCATTGTTTTAGAATATACAGGTAATGGTAATTTGTTAATCAGTTGCGATGCACTTCTTAACCAGGGTTCGATTTGTGACCTGGGGCAGTGAGGGGGATATGTCGAGCTTGGGGGATGTAGTTGTTGGGAAATGTAGCAGTGGGGGGATGTAGCAGTAGTGGGATGAAATTGGGCAGTGGGGGAGATTCCCCCTTCCCCCTACAGATCGCACCCTGTTCTTAACTCAGAAGACATTGCAAGGAACGAATGCTTGAATTTGGCTTCGTGTGTTAAAGTTCAGAACTTCAGAGCTTGCGTGTCGGTTTGTAGTAATAGCCATAAGAAAGCGCGGCCTAACTCGCCGATTTTTGCAATGTTTAATTCCAGACTCCTCTTGAGCTAATGTGACCGAATACGATGCATTCAGTCATCATGTTCACTCGTATCAACGCCTTTAAATAGAATCAGTCACGTTCCACGACAGACATAGTAGGTCTAAGTCGATTTTTCACCTGGAGATTTTATAACAAGAAACGCAATTATCTGTATTCGTATTCGACATTGAACTGACAAATAGAGAGGAGGTAGTAATCAATATATTTTGGTTGATTTCACTTGATTATCTATTTTCTGTTGTTTCTGCCTTGAAGTTATGTCCATTGCCTGAGCCGTTTGAGCATTTAGATCGTCTCTAAGACATTGCTCCCTTTTTGCAACGCCGCTTTCTAATGGCCGAATTACTGTTAGCGCTGACTTTCTCGGTTATTGCGTTGATTTGGGAATCAAGATGTGAACTGAACGCGAGAGTTTGCCTTAGATGATCTCTCTCTTTTACCAATTTATAAAGTTCTTCGACTATTCGATGACCTGAACTGCTTTATAAGCTTCCTGACAGACATTGGGAAATGTAATTAAATTGTGGTAACTTCTCGTCATAAAGATGTCTATGGTATGAATAATAATTATGCGCATTTAACCAGCCTTTGCTAGCCGTCGACCTGTCTTAATGCTACTCGTCTTCTATTCCAGATTTACCGTTGTTGTTGTTGTTGTAATGGCATTGCTCTGTTTCGATTTAGTGAAGCTGTTCCATGACAATCTGCTTTAAATGTTGAATATATTTTCCTGACTGTGCTTGATGCGTGATTTTGTGCTTCTTTGCGTTGAACGAAATCAACGAATAAGTAATTATTGTGATGCGTCTGTTGTCCAATAAATGCTTCTATATGTATTTCAACGACATCTGCTGTGCTTTGCGGTCGTCGACTTTTGTCTGCTTAAGGAAATTTCAGACGACGTTAATATTAGCAGAGCATTTATTTATTTATTTATTTATTTATTATTATTATTATTATTATTATTATTATTATTATTATTATCATCGTCATCAATATTGTTATTGTTATTATCATTATCATTATTATTATTATCTGGACAATTTATATAGCGTAATAAGATGGCAGAATTGCCAAAGACAAGAGCGCTTTACAATACTGCATATACCCGACGGTGAATAGGTAATAAGAAAAAGTCCGAGAGAGTCAGAGTTCGCAACATTGTCCGGTAGTGAGTTCCACAGTTCTGGATTGCTTATTAATTTTGTGACTTTCTTTGGAATACTTCATTTCACATAATGTCCGCAGATTCAGTGCCTAGAGCAGATCAGCTTTACCAGCTCATTCTCCTATTTTTAGTTATCCGATTTAGAAGAGTAGTGGGGGTATTCGGCGCCCAAGGGCAAGATGTACCAATGACGCCCCCAAATTGAAAACAAAACCTCACAAGCAATAAAATGTTGTCGTCCTCGTCTACGCCCGGAGGCGGTTGCCCTGTCCCTTGCTACGCCACTGCTGATCTGATAAGTCTGTCTGCCTCAAAGTGACTTAAATTGCGCATGCGCAGTTAACAACACACCCTGGGAGATACAAAATCAAAATGCAACTTGTTCGATGTGACTTTACGCTGCATAGGACGGTGCGGGGGGCGTGGCACCTGTCGACGGCGCACCGAATCTAGGCACGTCAATCTGTAAGAATCTATCACGGCCTCCAAAATGTTCAATTGGTGGGTGCACCCAATCCCCCACTTCTCGAGACTCGAGAACAACCCCACCGGACGTCGAAAGGTTTAAAGCGGGGGTTGTTCGACCCCATTGTCGTCTATTTTTAAAAATCGAACACCGGACCGACATATTATGTGTCAATATTCTCTGTTTTCAGGTAATTCCGATTTTGCTATATTAGGAGACTTTTCTTTTAAGAATTTCAGCGATGAATAGTGGCTAAATCACTTCGGTGATGTAAGGACCCTATTTGCCGATGATCTGTGGTGTCCTAATGCTAGAAACCGATTCGACTTAAACACTTTTCTGAGACTTTATCGTTCATCTCCCTTTAATCTTCTTCCTCTGTTCGGCTGATATATATATATATATATATATATATATATATATATATATATATATAGTAGCTAAGGGGGAGTTTGAAGTTAAAACCCCTTGGCTGTTCGACCAAAAGCTTTTTATTGCTTATCAATATAGATGTAAGAGCTCATATAATTATATAATTCACTTAATCTTAGTTGCTTGTTAGAATTTTCCGAAGTTGGGAATCATGGGAACCATACCCCCCCTTCGGAAAATCCTGGCTACACCACTGTATATATATGCCGTCTATTCAAGGTCGACTCGTAAGCCCTGTAAGTATGTTTTATTTAGGCTATTAATCTTGTCAATTCCTCTTAGTGAAGATGAGTTTTTTACGCAACTGGTCAGTTGGTAAATCAAGTTGCAGTTTCTTTGACGGCGAAAGGATTTGATCGGATGTCGCCTTCTGATGCACTAATACACTGATACATTGATAAATTGATACATTGATAAATTGATACATTGATACACTGATACATTGATACACTGATACATTGATACATTGATACATTGATACACCGATACATTGATACACTGATACATTGATACACTGATACTGTACATTGATGCACTGATACAATGCAATGCACTCTGAGCGACGACGTATTATAACGGTGAAACAACTTGTCAATGTTTAGACGGAACAGCATGTGAAGCTCTACTGCAGGGATATTTTTACACACACCCCAAAACCTCCCCAGCACCTTCCAATTTGAGACCGACACTACCCCAACGCCCCAATCTGAGCCTGGGATTATCTTTTTTTGCTTGTCACTTGTCAGACTTTTTGACATGGACGAACCCCAAAATATACCGACACCCCCCTCCCAACCACCACTAAAATTGATAATCCTAGAAATAACCCTGCTCTATTGTACATGGCGCCGTTGTTTCAGTGGACAGCACTCTGCTAGCAATTGCGCCAAAAACGTTGTAAAAATTAAAGACTCGCTCGCTTATTTACTTATTCGCGAAACGCTTTGCCCAAACTACATTGGCTAAATAGTTTAATATTTAGCAACATTAAGTATTAAGTCGATCCTCTTAACGCAAAGAGGGAATTTGCCATACACAGTATTACACACTGTACATCATAATGCCGTTACCGCTTCAAAACCTCTTGAGAGGAACAGATTCTGCGATTGGAATGTGTTGACAGCTGGTTGGTTATTAACGTGATGGAAAGAGGATCTCCATGATTTTAAGTCGAGAATCCATGAATCGATGAGGAAGAGAAAGAGAGAGAGAAAGTTGAAAGCAAGAAGCATGTTGTACAAAATCGTTTTCAGAGCAGAAGAACGATGAAACATAAGAAGCAAACTCTTTAGCAGCAACATATCGAAGACGCCTTTGTAGCGTTGCTCATGCTTATGCCGTTGCGTTGTACTGGCTTTCAAGAAACGCCTTAGTTATTGCTTAGGCCTATTGTAAATAAACTATTACACGGGGGAACTATAAATACAAATGCACATCAACCTATACTACTTTACGCGCTTGTATCTCCAATACTTTTGATTGAAAAACGTCAATAAACCAATAAATTTATTATACCGGACGACTGAGTCATTCGTCTATCTGACAACCATCAACCATTCAGTAAATGCAAAAGAATAAGTGTATAAATAAATAAGAAAGCAGGCAAGCAAGCGAGCGAATTAGTCAGTCGGTCAGTTGGTTGGTCAGTCGGTCGGTCGGTTGGTCAGTCGGTCAGTCGGTCGGTCGGTCGGTCGGTCGGTCGGTCGGTCGGTCGGTCGGTCGGTCGGTCGGTTGGTTGGTCAGTCGGTCGGTCAGTCGGTCAGTCGGTCGGTCGGTCGGTCGGTCGGTCGGTCGGTCGGTCGGTCGGTCGGTCGGTCGGTCGGTTGGTTGGTCAGTCGGTCGGTCAGTCGGTCGGTCGGTTGGTTGGTCAGTCGGTCGGTCAGTCATACAATTTGAGATTTGCGACTGCCGAGTCTAATGCGTGAAGCGTCATACATATAGTCTCTGTGCCTGAAGCGACTGGAGCAGTCTCTGTCCGATCGTTTACTCGCTCTGCGCTTGAGAGCAGAATAGAACAGCGTTTGCGATTGAAGCTTACTAATATTCTCGACTGCCTAAAGAAAATTAGAAGAGGCGTCCAGGAACTGGTTGATAATATATTTATGTTTACTGAAATTAGTTGGATAATAGTTCATGTTTCGCGTAAGTTTCGTTGACGATTCACGAATTTATCGTCATACAGTAATCGAGAAACCTAATTTTGTATTCGTTTGCTCATGACTTCACATTGTGCACGCAGCGGGTTCGATTCTCCTCTGGCATTTAGCCATTCAAAGGTCCATTCAAAGGTCCATTCAAAGGTCAGTGCACGTTTTCATTTCAGTGATATATTTTATGCCAATTCGCCGATAGCTCTTGCAATCGGTATATTTCTCATAGGCCACACAATCTCCATCTCACAGTGATTGCAGTATAGGCGCTATATAAATGCATAAACTGTTGCTTCTGAGAGTAGAGGATTCGAGACTGTTCCCAGCCACTGCGCAGTGACTTTGGGTCCCTAATTGGCTACGAAGGAGGCAACGGGAAACCGCCACATCACGCGTCTCATCTTCTGGCCAAAGGGATCTGGCTTAGGGCAAAGCATCCGTCGTCGTCAGAATGTTCGAGCTCAGAAGTCTTCATCTGGAAGATTAAACGCCAAAATCTGCAAAAAAGGCTCATTGTAAAAGGGGCACAGTAATGACGTACATCTAGCACGCTGTAATATTGCAACTCGCAAATACACGACACGACAGTCCTTTTCGTGGACGGACAAAATGCAGAGATGGACATGGGTTTGGTTAACCCATGGGTTGGGTTGGGTTGGGTTGGGTTGGATTGGGTTGGGTCATAAATTTAGGCAGTTGTGGTGGGTTGGGTTGGGTTGGGTTGCAAAACGCTGATTTGCACGTGGCACAGTGCACACACCATACATTGGTTATAAAAAAATGGTTATCGTTTTTCGCATTTTCATGTAATAAATTGCCGCCGAACTGTCGCTGGCAATACTGGCTTATGACGGCTCTTAGTTAAGCGATTGGCGGGTGGGGGGTTATATTCAGGACTGTCTTGAGCTCCTGGTTCCATTGATCCAAACACAGTTGTTCCTATATAATAAAGCATTAAAGGCATAAGTCTATCTCCTTTGATACATAAAACCCCCTCGCCGTTGTGGCAGTTGCTTTCTCGATATGGTGCAGCGTCATATGCCTATAGGTAAATGTTGATCCACAGCCACGAGATATTTGCATAAGACCGGTGGAAGTAAATAATTCAAGGCATTGGAATCGAGAGTCGAAATTGATGAAAGAAGGAAGTAACTTTCTTTGAACGAAGTAACTTTCTTTGAACCATCCACTGTAAATCCATCTTAATCCCTTTATTGACCCCAATAACATTTATGAGCTACTGCGTGGGAGTGCGTGCGAACTTGCTAAGCAAATGCTATAATGGCTCTAGGGTTCTTTATTCGTTAGTCTTTCAACATTTGAAGCTGAATTTTAGATAGTACAAGTACAAATTATAACACGGACGCCTACCTTCCTTTGCACGCCAATGATAATTATAATGGGGGAAAACATAGACCCTACAGCGACATGTGAGAGGTAATTTTTTAATATGATTTGTATGCAGTATTTGACAAATTGTTGCTTAGCAATAAATTTGCTGAATATGTTTACTTGAAGCTTTGGTGGGTTGGATTGGGTTGGGTGAATACTTGCAATTGCCGGCATGGGTTGGGTTGGGTTGGGTTGAAGATTTGATGGGTCGGGTTGGGTTGGGTTCTAAAAAATGGACCCATGTCCATCTCTGACAAAATGTCCGCGAACAAAATGTCACGGACAAAATGTCAGTGGACAAAATGTCACGGTTTAGGGTTAGAGTTAGGGTTACATTTTGTCCGCTGACATTTTGTCTCCATGACATTTTGTCAGTGACATTTTGTCCTAGCACCGTTCTTTTATATGAAAATGGGCGAGGATACGTCACCTATTGCCGGCATCATATTTGTCACTGCTGCTAAAAGAGAAAGCAGATAGGCAGGTGGAACTTTGGTCAGCAGGGATATCAACTTAAACGACACTTACGGGAAGTCAACCTTAAAAAGGTAAAAGTAGTCCCGTATTCGAACGAGCGTAGGGTTTCCGGCGCTGATCTAAGGTACTAGGCAAGCAGTGACGCAGGTGGCTTACGCCATCAATCTAGAGTAGGTTGCCATTACTTTCTCTAGACCTGCGTTTTACCTTTGCAACTGAGCGCTGCTACCAATTAATCGACGCCTAAGTGATGAACGGCTTGGCTGGCCGCCGGCACCACGACTAGATCTCAGGATGGTCACCCATCCAAGTACTAACCGCGCTCGACGTCGCTTAACTTCGGTGTTCTGACGAGAGCCGATCGCACAACGCCAAATAGGCCGAGTCAAGTCAACCTTAAGTTTAATTTATTGTAACGGAATATTTGTATGGCGCCTATTCTGAAGAATCACTCAGAGGCGCTCCCGGCAGCGATTAATGCATATTGACAAAGAGATGAGTTTTAAGTCAGTTTTAAAAAGAGGACCATAGAATCAGAAATGGTTAAATTACGTGCACCGGGGGTAAGGAGCATTCCAGAGAATAGGTCTGCCTGACTCTAAACCTCGTTTCAGAAATAAGAAGGTTCGTGCTTGAGGCACACTGTGGCGATTATGTGCTAGAGAAGGCCCTACATGTCTTTGTACCAATATGGAATTCGTTCAGTGGTCGTTGGACAAGAGAGCGTAGAGAGAATTTCTGGTGACCAACAAATTGCACAATAATACGCAAGCGTTCAATTTCGACGAGCTGAGGATCCTGAGGATCTTTCCGCAAAATCCAGATTTATTGCGAATCTCTTTCGAGATCGTCGAAACCGACCGAGTATCTTCTTTAACTTATCAACGATCGTATATTCAATAATAACAGGTCCGCACAATTTCTCTTACGGCAATATCAACGGTGTGTTGTTGTTCGTCGCCAGTGCTCACTCAGCGATAAAAATGAACTGCAATACATTACGACAGTTTATTTCTCACGCCCTCAAACAAACGTACTTACACTTTTCTCATTTTCGCCTCGTCTGTTTTCGAGCGAGAGAAGAATAATTAATTGGGATTTTTGTTTAATTAAATATTCTACTCGCGTCATTTTCGATTTCTGGGAAGGCCTGTTCGTTTTATTAGAAACCACAGATGACGACGACGACGATGATGATAATGATGATGATCATGTTGTTGTTGTTGATGATGATTAGAATATTAGGATAATAGTACTAATAATCTTAATTAATAAAAATTAAATATTCGTTTGTACATAATGGCTAATCTTTGAAAGTTTTTGACCGATTGCTTCGAAATTTTTTCCAAAACTTTCTGTTCGATCACGAGATACTTTTTATCACACACTTTCGTAAAAAAATCATTTAAATTCACCTGCGTTTGAATTTAAGCGAACGAACACAAGAAACGACGTGATTATAAAATGCATAGTCTCCACTAGGGATGTGCGGGTATACCCGTACCCGCGGGTATACCGTACCCGTACCCGCGGGTACGGGTAGGGTAGGGTACACATTTTACGGGTACGGGTCGGGTACGGGTACAGCGCTACGGGTACGGGTATAGCGGCTACGGGTACGGGTATACCCGTTTTACCCGTAAAGTTATATTTTCATTTCTCACTACTATAGCAAATTAGCAATGCAGTAATAGAAAAATAATATTGAGTAAAGTGTATTAATATAACTTGTACATCGCGTTCAGTTTGTCAGACAGCATGCATTTTACTTACTGAAAACATAAAGGAAATACAGATGACGTAATCTGACATCATCAGTAATAAATCTATAATGGCGTCCTCTGACTCCTCCAAGGACTCTTTGACCGAGAAGTTCTTCTGGTAAAGTTTTGTTGTTTAACTTGAGCTCTAATGCCTGCTCATAGATAAATGATATCTACTAAATATTTTAAACAAGCCCATTCATGTCGGCTTAGGCTAGCTGACTGATTATCCTGATTCCTAAGTACTAGATCTGTCCTAATCTAAACATGCGTGCTATTTACAATGAATAGTTATCCCAATTTCGTAGCCCCTATTTCACTGTTGCCTCTCTGTAGTCTCTAGGAACGGCTACGGGTTCACGGGTCCATGTACAGGTCCTTGTAGTACTTGTACCCGTAAACACACCCGCGGGTACGGGTCCAAAATTCCAAATCCAAAAACTCCAAATTCCAACCAAAGTCGGTTACGGGTACGGGTACGGGTACGGGTACACAGCTTACGGGTACGGGTCGGGTAGGGTACAGCGCTAGCGGGTACGGGTAGGGTAGGGTAAAAAAGTTTTTCCACGGGTACGGGTAGGGTATGCATTTTGCTGTACCCGCACATCTCTAGTCTCCACTAATCACCAGGACGACCATCGCTATTAAAACAGCTACAAACTTTATAAATTATTGACCCAAAAATCAACTCTAAATGTTCAAATACAGTATTAATCTATCTATCTATCTATCTATCTATCTATCTATCTATCTATCTATCTATCTATCTATCTATCTATCTATCTATCTATCTATCTATCTATCTATCTATCTATCTATCTATCTATCTATCTATCTATCTATCTATCTATCTATCTATCTATCTATCTATCTATCTATCTATCTATCTATCTATCTATCTATCTATCTATCTATCTATCTATCTATCTATCTATCTATCTATCTATCTATCTATCTATCTATCTATCTATCTATCTATCCATCCATCCATCTCTCTATCTATCTATCTATCTATCTGTCTTATCTATCTCTGTCTTTCACTCCCTTCTCCCCCTCTCTCTAGGCTTTTGATGAAGCCTTATGCGGTTTTGATAAATGATAGAGAGCGCAATACGCTAATCATTCACTAGGAATGCGGCTGGCAGCAAAGGCAAATGCATGACTTACATCAATCAATCACGTGTTTCCAAAGGCGAACATTGTGCTGCTTTTAGTTTTGATCTACTTCTGTCTCCCTCTCCCTCTCCCCCATCCATAATGGTTTTCGTAATGGTTTGCCTCTTCGGTTTTCCGATTGATTCAAAGCCCCGCACACACTTCGGTTCTGTGTATTCATCGCAAATCTCCTTTCTAACACTGCTGTCGTCTCGATGATCTCTAGCGAGTGCAGTTTCGCTCAATAGATTTATACATAAGAATCCGAACCACTCTTATGTCAGAGAGCGTTTTCATTTCGCAGTTCATGGCTATGCTGGATGCTGTGGATACCAACAGACAGGGCCGGAGCGACCCACTCCGCGAGCTCCGCGAGGCAGGGGGGCGCACGATTTTGAGGGGCGCCAAATTTTCGAAGTGATCAATTATTGTGATGACGCTCTGTTAAGTCTTTAGCACAAATGATCAGCTACTTCAACCTACTATACTGTTCTTTACATAGAATTGAACTACAATACATATATTATTTAAACAAGACGAGCAGAAGGCTTACGAATTTTGATGAACCGGCGCCTAGTTAGGCTATTTGTCTCACGTGACCTGACTGCTTTTATGAATATTCATTTCTACGCGCAGTAGCACGGGTTAACGAAGTTAGAATATTGTGTTCAAATTCATGTAATCCTTGATTACTTGGTATATTAAATCGAGACGAACACATGGCATTTGTGCTCCTTTTGTTTTGACAGTTAGTTTTGCCATCCGAAACCGCCGTCACGCCGTACCTGGACGTTTAGTTTAACTTAAATAATAAAGACGATGGCTAGATTTTGACCGTTCACTCGAATGCAAGATATGATTGCATTGATTCAATTTGATCGCCCGATGGGAGAGAGAGATATTATCTCAGTAGTAATTACTAATTGCGTGAATTTACTGTGATTAAGTAAACGAATTCAACTACATTATGTAATAAGGTTACATAGTTTTTTCTAGACATATAAAGAAATATTCAGAGTAGGGGAGGACGGGGTATTTTCGGCCAGCGGGGAATTTCGGCCATGTCCATTCTGCGCCATCAATCGACAAGAGTGCAAAAAATAAATTACTGATACCTCTCTTTAGGCCTATTAGAGTAATCATTTCTAAATTGCGATTATTAATATGTATTCCAAAAAGGAAACTCTGGTGCAGCAAATAGAAAGCGAAAGACAGCTACTGTTGAAATTGCCTGGATCTGGAGGTCCTCTTAACAGATGATTAAAAAGATGTAACGGGATTAGAATTATTTTAGGAAATCTCATCATTTAGAGTTTTATTTAAATCGGAGTCTAATCAGTTTCTTAATCTACGTGAAACTCTAAAGTTTAGTCGTTTAAACCATCTCACTTTTCCCCAGCATGACCATTGTCTTACGGATCTTGCTTACACTTCCTGTCAGTGTGGTCAGTGGAAAACCGATTATTTTCCAGATTAAAATTAATAAGAATCTATTTGAGATCAACTATCGCTCATGAAAGACTTTTGGGCCAGGCCCTAGTTGCATTAGAAAATGATGTATGTTCTTATGTAATTTGGACATACTGTAACTGAACTAAAAGAGAGATTTGCTAACATGAAAGCCAGTAAAGCACAGCTGTTGTAATAGATACATTTTTTTATCTGTAAGATAAAGGTATTGTATTATTATTATTATTATTATTATTATTATTATTATTATTATTATTATTATTATTATTATTATTATTATTAATATTACTATTATTATATTGTATTATAACGAAGAAGTCCGTTATGTGTGCAGATCGTTTAGAAGATTGTCTATATTGAGTTCATATTGCCAATAGATTTATGAAGTCAATGTGTATCCGCGAGGAAACAGCCTGTCACTGCCGGGGGCGCCAAATACGAAGTTGCAGGGGGGCGCCCGATTGGCTAGCTCCGGCCCTGCCAACAGACTCTATATGCCAAACACTACATTAACCAAGTGGATTTTGTCATAAGATACAACGCTGGTGGACACGCAGACTGACAGGGGCACGTATTTGATGAAGAATGTATCCTTGGATAACATACGAAACAACGTACTTGGTGATGGAACTTTCAAGAAAGTATCATTGAAACATATGAAATAACGTAACAGTATTTGATGAGGAAAGTAAGCCTATCCTTAGTTAGGATATGAAAAAACTTATTCGATGGAAAAATATCTTTGGATAGGATCTGCAATAACCTGATGAAAACAAAATGACAGAATGTATAAGATTGAAGTTGCGTTGTCAAAGGAAAGTAAATATTTGCATAATGAAGTTGCACAAATTCAGGATTAATTACCATAAAAGCAACCGGTAATTTGCATGCAGAAGATGCCAACAATCATCAATAGAGATAGAAAGCTTTCAATGCTATGCTAACAAATGACCTTCTGGGAAGACTGGCGCCTGTTCATGTGGTCCTATATAGGATCATTTTGTCTATTTATTTTGCACACTTGGACTGAGTAATGTGACAACATTGTCCCTGGCATCTGGTAACATGGCGCACAAGGAATTTGTCAATTTACTACTACTACTACTACTACTACTACTACTACTACTACTGCTACTGCTACTGCTACTACTACTACTATTGCTACTACTACTACTACTGCTACGACTGCTGCGACTGCTGCTACTAACGACGCTACTACTGCTACCACCACCGCTGCTGCTGCTGCTGCTGCTGCTGCTGCTGCACCACCTGCTGCTGCTGCTGCCACTGCTGCTGCTGCTGCTGCTGCTGCTGCTGCTGCTGCTGCTGCTGCTGCTGCACCACCACCACCTGTTTGCTGCTGCTGCCACCACCACCACTGCTGCTGCTGCTGCTGCTGCTGCCACTGCTGCCACTGCTGCTGCTGCTGCTGCTGCTGCTGCTGCTGCTGCTGCTGCTGCTGCTGCTGCTGCTGCTGCGCACCTGCTGCACCTGCTGCTGCCACCACCACCACTGACTGCTGCTGCTGCTGCTGCTGCTGCTGCTGCTGCTGCTGCTGCTGCTGCTGCTGCTGCCACTGCTGCTGCTGCTGCTGCTGCTGCTGCTGCTGCTGCTGCTGCTGCTGCTGCTGCACCTGCTGCTGCTGCTGCTGCCACCACTGCTGCACCACTGCTGCTGCTGCTGCTGCTGCTGCTGCTGCTGCTGCTGCTGCTGCTGCTGCACTGCTGCAACGACGCTGCTGCTGCTGCTACACCACCTGCTGGCACTGCTGCTGCTGCTGCTGCTGCTGCTGCTGCTGCTGCTGCTGCTGCCACCTGTTGCCACTGTGCTGCTGCCACTGCTGCTGCTGCTGCTGGGCCTGCTGCTGCTGCTGCTGCTGCTGCTGCTGCTGCTGCACTGCTGCTGCTGCTGCTGCTGCTGCTGCTGCTGCTGCTGCACCACCACCACCAACGACGCTGCTACCACCACCACTGCTGCTGCTGCTGCTGCTGCTGCTGCTGCTGCCTGCTGCTGCTGCTGCTGCTGCTGCTGCTGCTGCTGCTGCTGCTGCTGCTGCTGCTGCTGCTGCACCACTGCTGCACCACTGCTGCTGCCACTGCCACCACCACTGCTGCTGTGCTGCTGTTGCACCACCACTGCTACTGCACCACCACTACCACCACTGCTGCCACCACCATTACTACTACTACTGCTACTATTACTACTACTACTATCAACACCACCACTAATAATAATAATAACAATAATAATAAATTATAATAATAATAATAATCACAAGTTTCATTGTAGGATATTTATTGGCGTATTGTAAATGAAGAGTAGACGCTGACACTTCGACTCCTAAACACGGCGTCGACGATTTCTCATGTCTGCATCGAACCCAGATGACGTCCTTAAGCGATGCCCTTTTCATCACGTGGCTTTCATCATCTCTCCCTCCCTCCTCCTCATCCTCCTCCTCAATCGCAGTCGCTGCAACAAAAGCGCCACCTTGTGATCTGGCGAAATTAAGTAGAGCCGTGTCTGGTTGTAAATAGCAATATTAAATTATACGGTCCCCATTGCCCTTCATTTCCTTCGCCATTTGCTCCTACACGATCTATCATATTGGCGCCTTATATAACTTATACATACAGTGTCTATATATATTGCGCACAAACACACACACACACAGTCACACACACACACACATATATATATATGTAATTATGTATATATATATATTTTTTTTAAGTTAACAGTTTTTTGACATTCGTGATTTTTCGGATCTAACGAATTATTGCTAAAGCGACAATAATTGATCGAAAACGAATCGAAAGCGAATTTGAACTTAAAAATTTCAAACTATTTACTCAGCTACGTTAACGTAAATAAATGTAAGGAACGAGGAAAGCGTTAATAAAATTAATTCGGACTTATGATTTAGGATCATAAGATGATAAAGCTTCTTCGAACTCAGTCTAAGTAGCAGTGCAGCAGTAGTCAATAAATAAAATTATGATTATTTAAATGTAGCGCTCTCTCTCTCTCTCTCTCTCTCTCTCTCTCTCTCTCTCTCTCTCTCTGACTGTGTCTGTCTGTGTCTGTCCGTCTCTCTTCTATTATTTGTGCATTAGTTTATATTTGCTGATTCTCAGACCTCATTCTAAATTCGTGCATTCATTAGTGCGCTGTCGTTTATTTGTTATGGATTTCCCGGCATTTTTGCGCTTCTCACGCACCCCTATCATCTAATCCCTCTCGGTTGTCGACGGGGTTGTCGCGTTCCCCCCTTCACATTTAGACCGATGTCTCGCAGAGGCAGAATACTTAAAATAATAATGAATAACTTTGGTCAAAAAATTCGAGCGAACAGTCACCCATGTCAACGGCTATATCATCAGAGGTAATCAGATCGTGGAAAAGCGTTCTATAATGCTAATGCATCCTGATCTTTATTCCGTGAAGCTGATTGAAATCAAAATCTTTTTACCAAAACCATCGAGGCTCATAACGGCTAACGTCTGTTATATCGGTCTGTAATGTCTCTAAACAGAAGAGTAATATGTCATATCGGATAACGACGGCTAATTTAGTGATGGTTCTACTCGAAATGAGACGGCACGAAGGTTGTGATCGCTTATTAGCACACTCAATGTTATTTGTCATCATTTGACGATTCTCCCGGGAAAATACATCGAATCCCAGACGCTCCAGAGCAGTAGTTTAGGATATATAGGACCTCAGTAGTTTAGGATATTAGATTGGACGGGAGCAACAGTGGTTCTCACACAGGGCAGTCCCTACTGAACCACTTTAAACCTTGTTATATATTATATTATATTATTACGACGCAGCAAATTTAATATGTGGCACACGCGAAGACACAAAATATTGATAGAAGAAACATATACGCTAGAGCAGAATAAGAAAACACGATATATACCTAGTGACTATTCATTGCTATTTACGAAACTAGAAGATTAAAACTATCGGTGACGGTAAGGGACTTAGCAAATAGAGACAAGGCAGGTCTAGATGAGGAACGAAGCATTTCGAAGCAGAAATTGGTCGACAGAGAACTGTCACGTGATGTTGAAGATACAATCGACTAGATCGAATTGGATGCGCCGAAATATGACCCCGTGACCTGACCTATCAGAGACGTAAATAAAACATTCCGGCCAAATCACATGCGCTGATCGTCAGAGCAGCGCAACGCCAAAATAGAGTTAGGCATTTTTAGCACCCCCGGCCGGGCGTCGACGACGGTTATTCGGAGAACTCATCGATAAGCGATGGCTTCGGCGGATCTTGCTCTGAGACGACTTTCGATGGCAAATAAGGCCACTTGGAGGATGCAACAGAAATGGCTCTGAAAGGCGAATAGGATTAATAGGCGCCTGACCGTCTTTTCATAATGCGACAATTTACCTATATTGTGTTGACGATTCGAAGATGTTCTTAAGAAATGCAAGAGTTTCGCAACGACGTTCGATATCTGCAACATGAGGTTCGTCGACTTGGAACAAATATCCAATGTTCTTTGGAGATTCGATCGCCAACAGATTACTTAAAACCCCCGACTGAATTCATTTGTTTGGCGCAGAAACCTTGACTTCCCATGTATTTGTCATTATAACAATGAAAAGGCGAGGAGCTAACAATTTGTCTAAGAATGGAGCCTGATTCTAAATTAAATTATAGTGAATTTCATTTATACTTGAATCGGGCATCCGTAGTGTCTAGTGTTTGAATTTTCAAAAGAATTATCTCACCCAGTGTTTTATCCCGGTCTCAACAGGAGAGACGAATCCCCCCCCAACCTCAAAATTCACCCCAGAAATCCCAGCACTTACACAAATTTTGCATTGAATTGTGTCTTTTCCCCTCCAATCAAGTCGATTTCCCTCCGAAAGCCTCAATATCCCTCCCCCAATGACCTGGAGTCTGGATAAAATACTGACCTCACCCCGCCTAAAAATTTTCGACCTCCGAGGCAATTCTCTGTCCATGTCGTCGAGGTTGTCCACTTTCACGAATTAGTCCAGCTATTCCGCAGCAAATCGAACACAATGCGCTTACGAGTTAGGTTGACGATTTTACTGAAATAATAACTCAGAGATGTATACAGTGGCGGTTCCAGGATTTCTTCGTGGAGGGATGGTGAGGGGTGGGTGAAATGAATTCATAGGAGGTTGGTGGGGGGATGAAAATAGAAGGAAACATGAACTTTGCCGAAAAATGCTGACATAAAGGAATTTCACCCCTAATTTTCCTCCACTTTTACCGAAAAATACACTGTAGGTTGACAAGCAAAAAAGGTCATCCGCAGTTTCTCCGTAGTTTTACGCAGTTTTGATAGTAGACTTTTACCCAAAAATAGGCTTCATAAGCAAAAAAGTCCGGAAAGTCCGGTGGGGGATGCATCCCCTCTCATCCTCCACGTGGAACCGCCACTGGATGTACTGTATATGTATGTATGTGTATGTGCATATATATATATATATGTAAAAGTATGTATGTTTATGTGCATGTGTATATGCATATGTATAGCTGAGTATATGGTTATCCTATCCAGACTCTCCGTTTCCTTTCTACAACTTGGTCATTAAAGAGACAGGACATACGCCCCGACTGGACCTCGAGGAGATGTCAGCGTCTGATGTGGACATTAGTGTTACAGTTTAAAGTCATTGTATAGTTTATGGAGTCGAGGGCGCATTCTGCTGAATGACTGGGGTGGGGGTGGTCCAACTCATTCGTGAATCGGACGCACTCTGAAAGCAACATGACCTGTATCGCTGATGAGCTACAACTTTCATCTCTCAGTTGCTGGAGTAGCGTTTTTAACGCTGGCTTTCAAGTCCATTGTATTGCATGTCATGCTCTGACGTCAGCCATGATGCCATCGTCCTGGAAGAACTGTGTATTCGATAAGGAAATCGTCAATCCTTGACGTACAGGAATGCCGTATCTGGAGCTACGGATGACATTACTGGAAAGAGTAAGTTGTAAAGTTAAGGATAATGATAATGATGAGATCAGTCGTTTATAAGTTAGAGTAAGCCTATGTTCTCGTGTTTAAAGCTGATTTAGTTGGTCAGTCTTTGTCACTGATGTGACCAAGACAGTAAGTGGCAAGACCAAGACCAAGACACTAACCCTCAAGACCAAGGCCAAGACATTAGGTGCCGAGACCAAGACCAAGACACTAGGGCTCAAGACCAAGACCAAGACAGTAATTTTAAACATAAAGAAAACAGATAAGACAGTTTTATGCCGCATGGCATAGATATATCTATACAAGCATATTATATTATCACTATTATTATTATTCCCGGAGGGCTCACGGTGAAAATCTGTTAATTAGGAAGCCATCAACCACAGAAAACATTATTACAGCGGAAAAAACCCACTGTCTCGGCGCTGTCTCGGTCTTGAATCGCAAGACCAAGACAGTAATGACGAGACCAAGACCAAGACCAAGACATTAAGAATACTGTCTCGAGACTGTCTCGAGACGAGACAGTGTCTCGAGACGAGACAGTGTCTTGAGACGTCATATCACTGGTCTTTGTAGTTATTGCAATGCATAAAGAGAATTTTTATGATGCAGTTAGAATTTGAGGATTGCGTTGCTTCGAGTGTAACCGATGCGTTTGACTGTCTGTGGTTACGAGAGAGGTCTTTGCGGTATTAGTAGAATTTGACGAATATGGAGATGATTTTGATGCTATCGTGTGTCGTATATTAAAAGTGTTAAATCTAGCTTCTTGCCAAGCTGCCATATTTTCTCTCCAGCTATGCATAGATTTTGAGTTAATATGTCTATTGTCTGTGGACGTGTATGATCAAGGAAAGCAGTTCAGATGTAAGTTTCAGTAATATTGAATTACGAACGCTGTAGATAAAAATGAGGAATTGCAAGTTGTTGGGCTGAAAGACATTTACACTGAGATAGCACTTTATACGGACTCTAACTAGTTAGGCGAAAGCTTTCAAATGGATTCTAATAATTTATCCGTAAATCTTTTCTTGCAATGAATCATAATTTAAAATCCAGGAGATGTGCAGTGACGTGTTTCGGTGGGTCTGTCCCCCTTAGATCAGTCAAAATTTAGAAACTGTAGAACGAGATATCCATAATCCATCCCTTTGGCCAGTTTGGGCTTGACACTGCAGAAGTTGACCTCGTTCCAAACTGCATCGGAAGCCAGAAGTTATGCACCGAGCAAGGGCGCCCATCCCCCCTGGCTACTGGAAGCAGCTTCCCCCTTCCCTGTGCTACTCTAACGTGATACTAAAACTCAGGGGGAATTTCCTCCCCCTAGCTTTTTTCGGAAGCATTTGCTTCATTTCCCCCCATCTGTGGGCGCCCCTGGCACCGAGTGGCCTCTATAAGAATCTCAGAGAAATTTGAGTCACTTGAGTCACTGCCTTCTGGAGTCGCTGACATTGCTCTGTCAAGCGAGTTAGCGTCGACTGTTAATCGAAGTCACAAAGACGACGGAGCGTCATCACCTTAGCGTCGAACTGTGAACAGGAGTCCGTCTGAGCGCCGAGGTTTGTCTGAGACCGCGAGAAAGAATCCAGCGAAGGGGGGGGGCGAAGGGAATCGAGAGAGAGCAGACGACAATGAAATGCTTAGAATGTCTTTCGAATAAAGCACGGAACACACACCGAAGGAATCAAATACTTTTCTTCCTCAAAGCCATTCGCCAACGCGGTAAATGCCGAATTCAATTCGCCTTCAGCAGGAAATGAAATGCAATCTTTATTCCAATTAAGCTTTTTTGTTGCAGCAATGAAGTCGTATTTGAAGCAACAGTATCGCCTGTCTGTGAAAATAATGAATTCTCTGAAACATCTAGTTAACAGAGCAACTTCTATTTTTTTAAATAAAATACATTTTAAAATTCTTTGCAAACAAATTAATTATCAACAGATTTGGCGATGAGCAAACCAGATTATCGGGTTAATAAATTGACTGTTGGTGTTCATTGCAAGTAGTAAGCAAACATCACAGCTGTGATTCAGTTTCTAACAATTAAAAGGTTTATCGAACTATATTCTACTGTGGCATAACCAGAGGGGGTCGATAAAGATTATAATTCTACTTGGCTCCTGGCTGGCGTCCACCTGACCTCATCACACTGGATGACCTAACTAATCTCTAGGCGCGCGTTGACTTCATCTTCGTCTGAGAATAGGGCCTACCTTCGTCTGAGAATGCCTTCGTCTGAAAATACCTTCGTCTGAGAATACCTTCGTCTATAAAAACCTTCGTCTGAGAATACCTTCGTCTGAAAATACCTTCGTCTGAAAACACCTTCGTCTGAGAATACCTTCGTCTGAGAATACCTTCGTCTGAAAATACCTTCGTCTGAGAATACCTTCGTCTGAGAATACCTTCGTCTGAAAACACCTTCGTCTGAGAATACCTTCGTCTGAGAATACCTTCATGTATTGAGCTGCACTTCGTTGATTCCTCCAACCTCGTCACACTACACATCATCTTTCGCTCTTCGTCTCTCTGGAACCACTTTATTATTTCTTCCTGGTTAAATTTCGTCGCTCGAAGACCCACTCGTTCTCTTGTCACCATGGACCCCCTCTCTCTCTCTCTCTCTCTCTCTCTCTCTCTCTCTCTCTCTCTCTCTCTCTCTCTTTCTTTCTCTCTCTCTCTTCTCTCTCTCTCTCCCTCTCTCCTCAGAACCTCAGAACCTGCTCTCGTCCCTCGGGGATATGATATTTGTCTTGTCTTGTACGTACGTTTTCCCTGTTGCTGCGGGCTTTGAAGCAGCTTGTTTTGCCTCTGCATAAGCAGGGCAATTTACATCAAACGTGGTGTGCTCGTTGCCACACCTTGCACATTTTGGCGACTGTACCTTGTCGCACTCCGTATGCTTATGTTCTCCTGCGCAAAACGAGCATTTCTGCCCTTCTGACAGTGAATAGCTACATGGCCGAAACCCAGGCACCTGTAGCATCTCGTTGGAGGTGCTACATAGTCACACACCTTGTGCCGACAGAATCCGATCGGGACTCTGTTCGGCACCTCAGTTCCGATCGGGAACTCAATCAAAACAGCAGTTGTTTTGACCTGGGCACCGTCACTCTTTTTCAAGAGGCGCCTAACAGCAACGACAGGGGTCGAGGCTGATATCTCGTCCTTGATATCCTGTTCGTCGATGTCCACGGGGACACCGACAATCATCTTTCGTATCGCCTTGCGCGTGTTCTGAACACGCTCTCTTTTTAGTAGGCTTCTTGCTCAGCACTCTGAGCACACGGCATATTGGTTAATACTCCAATCCACGGCGCTAAACAGCTCACGCTTCGCCAACAACGAATTAACCATGTTCACCTACCACGTGTGTGTTGTGTTTGTTTATAGACGCGTCCGTATCAAAGACGATGAACGGATGTGTGCGTCTCTCTCTCTCTCTCTCTCTTCTCTGTCTTTTTCTCTCTTTTTCTTTCTTTCTGTGCGTCTGTGTGTCTCCTTATCTCTCAATAGGGCTTGCCACCGACTATGGCGGAGTTTGTCCCTAAGCATGCATACATACATACATACTGTATTTACTTACATACATACATGTGCACAATTGATTTGGTGATTTCTGTATTGTTCAAATAATGTTTCGTTACTATTTCCATTTTTTGTCTGTGAAGAACGGGTGGGAGCCATGACCGGTTCTCTGCCAGATGAAGGATGAGCGTCCCAGATGATGGGGGGTGGCTGTTGGTCTTCCGCCCCTTCGTTGTCGCTGTAGTTGTCACCGCTGGAGTGGTAGTTGGGAACGCAGCTATCGTCTCCAGCGCACAAGAGAATAATACATTGCGTTTTATTGATCTATTTAATAACAGAAGCTAAATAATTATAATAAGAAGAACGATTTCGACTGAACTTGCGCTCGCTTCCTCTAGGTACGTCCGATTGCCTATTATCAGTTTTCTGTTTGTGCACTATAACCGTCGCGAGTCGGAAGCCGAAAGGTATGCGTTACAGTCGCTTTTATAGTCAGACTAGGAGCACGAAAGCCGATGCTACTAAAATAGCTACAGAGAATAAGTTCATATCCATAGGGCTGATGCATGTTCTTCTATAGGAGTATGAGGCTCAGCTCTGTAGCAAGTCAGAACCGACGAATTCCGACTAGGAGGGGGTGGTGTGGAGTGGAGTAGAGCACCCTTAACCTAGTCAACAAATATGGCTGCTTATATGAATTGATATCAGAAACTTAAAGCCATTCTAATTTTAGAATTCCAAATCTAAACTGAATATGGAACCGTCCTTATTTTGTCTGTACGAACCAAAGCTCGTTCATACTTATCATACGTATTTTATTTTTTGTATCATACGCACGTATTTTAACGTATTTTATTTTGTCATACGCGTATGATCGAGCTTTGGTACGAACACGACGGCATGTTATTGTTAGACGGAATACAGCAATGTCACTAATGGTCACATTCCAACAGAACGCCAACAGACATTAATTTTCTACAAAACGCAACCAGCGCGGCGATCACGGCTCTGAAATAATTCTCTTCAAGAAAAAAAACGTTGCATGGCTAATAACGGCCATGCATGAAAATATCGTTATCTTATCTCACGCCCGTTTGATTTCGGACCTGAAATTCGCTCGGAAATTATGGCAGTTGTTCGCATGAGACTGATGATGAAGAAGAAGACAATTACAGTTGATAAATGATTATAATATTGTATTTAGAAGATAAACTGCATTTATTTATAGGCATATGAAATGTAAGATAATGATTGTAAACGACAACATCATAAAAGCAATTGTCTTAGAATCTATACAGCGAGTCTTCACAGGGTCTGAGAAAAGAATAGAATTCCTGAATTCAGACCACGACATTTTTAAAAATATCAATCCAACGACACACACACACACACCGACACACACACACAGAGAAGCAATCATATCGTAGAGTAACTGCTCATCTGCCTATGCCTAAGAGCTCTTTCAGTCGAATATCATCTGTGCATTTAGACGCATTTCTCTTCGTCAGCGAATGACTTGTTATTGAGAAAACATGTTTTCTGAAATAATTATTCCAGCGTCTACGTTCCGTTAGTCTCTCGAAGCTGGCGACTCACGTCTACGTGCTTGGCGTTTGGTAATCGACGTGCAGAGATGACACACGTCTGTTGGTCTTTTCTTGCCCTATACTGTGGGCGCCGCGTTCTGCGTTTACCAATCGCAACTGATCTGTTTAATATCTTAGATACTTAACAACACTGATAATTAATATAGTAGCATTAAATTTTAGATTGAATCAATCTGCGCACTATATATATACATATATATAATATATATACATATATATAATCTTTAAGCATGCGAGTCACCGTTGCATCAAATCGCTTCAAACGGCTGTTCAGTTGCACTCATAAGCTAGGTCTGCTCCAGTTCAGTGAGGCTTCATAAGCACGTGCTCTAAATCGATGCAACGCTGCAAGAAATTGAATTGAACACAAAACACACTGATGGCTCTAAGAGTGATGATTCCAGTTGAATTTGAATTTGATGACTAAGATTTGCGATTTTCTGATTAAATAACTGATTGACAAAACACAGATTTTCTGAAACCAGCTACAACGAGCTAATTTGATTAGCTTTCTGCTGTTTGGCTATAGAGTCGGTTGTTTATTAGCAGATCATGCAGATTTACTTACAGCATAGAGTTGGCATTTTATGACGTCATTGTTGTATAGTGTGACTTGATTGTTAATTTCTCGTGGTTGGATAAGGCACATTCATTAACCTCGTTCAAAAAAAACGTCTGTAACGTTTTTATTCAAAAACTTTAAAAAAATTTATTTTTTTAAACTGGAGCAGACCTAGCTTATGAGTGCAACGGTGACTCGCATTTTTTTCTGTAACGCTTTTTGCGTTTTTAACGTTTTTATTATTTTTTCCGACGTGTTTTACATCTATGATCAAAAGAGCGGTAGTGATCAGAGAAAATAATGTAATAATAAGACTTCACGACATCGGTACGCCCACATTCAGAATATTGTATTAAAGCATGGTGTCCGTTTCTGAAGAAAGACATAAAGGCAGTAGAAAAAGTTCAACGTTGAGCAACAAAAGATCAAAGGGTGTCAATGACTAAGCTATGACGAAAAGGTTAATACGCTTTGAATTAATAACTTTGAAAAAAGGAGATTGAGAGGAGATTTTCATGTAGATGAAACATAATAAAATACTAACAAAGCGGAAGTAAGTAAGTAAAATCTCGTAAATTTATATAGCGCTTTGGAAAGTAGTACAGTAGTAACTGCTTATTCTTATGCGCTTAATCTTTCTTGAAATAGCTTTAAGCAAGGTGGGTTGTCGGCTGGGCAAAGGTAAGTGTATCCATGACCATGAGGCGGCGGGGCAGGCTGTTATAGCTATGGAAGAAATAACTTTTGGAATAGGAAGGTTTTAAGTTTAGACCTAAAGGCTTGAGGAGACAGTGAAGGAATTAAAGAAACTGAGGATGTGGAGCTTGTTGTTTGACCATGTTGTAGACAACGGAGGGAAGCTGGAATTATTGAGTTCCAAAGTTCCAGCTGGAAGGTTTCTCGCAACAAAACAATATAACGGAACCCGAGAACATAACGTGAAATTGTTTTAGAAACGGGTTGGGCAATACTAGCAACATTTTTAGTGCTACAGAGGTTGATAGATGGAATGAATTGGATGAGAAGATAGTAACGGCTACTAGTCTATATGCTTTTAAGTTTTAAAAAACGCCTGCGTACTATAGAATATCGGATTGGTCTTGTATAGCTATTAGACTGTAGATAAGTTTTGTGGAAGTTAAACAGTAATGAAGAAGGAACTTATGACATTGCAGGCCTACTGTCTACTTGCGGCAAGTTTTGCTATTTATAGATGCAACGACAAGAAGACAAAGAAGGATACATGAACAAACCTACTAGAGGACGAGAGGGCATAGGATGAGATTACACAGCAAGACCATAATGGGTGAAGAAAGATAATGATTATCACACAGGGCAGACCCTACTGAGCCACTCTAAACCATATTGTTATTATTATTATTATTATTATTATTATTATTATTATTATTATTATGTGAAACTTCCGTGGAAGGCGACTGCGTTATTATTATTATTATTATTATTATTATTAGGCTATTATTATTATTATTATTATTATTATCGTTGTTGTTGTTGTTGTATTGTGAGGGCCTTAGTAAACGATCATTGTAATTTTAACAGATATTTTTAATCTAAGCCGATGATTGGAATGACGATGAATATGATGAGACGTTTGCTTCGGTTGTTTCCTGTCATTCGCCGTCTTTGGATAATATTCTCTGCTCTGTCCGTCTTAATCATCTGCATCAATCAAGTGAACAGTAAAGGTAAGCACACTGAACGACAATACGTTGGAATAAGAGTGGCGTGTTTTGCATTTCTTTAGTTTCCAATTTCGAATCTATTTCTTTCTTTTGAGTTTCAAACGGATGCGGCTAATAATAACTCTACTTGAAGGAAAGGAAGAAGGAACGGAAGACGAATATTAAATCGTATACACTGTATATATATACATTTATGAATATCTAATTTTGATATGGTAAGTGTTATAGACTAACGAGCGCTAAACTAATTAGAATACTTCATACATCAATGGCTTATCCCCCTTAGATTGCTCCCCTGCTGTTCTGACTGATCTCCCGGATTGACCTGGCTCTAATTCTATTTGGATTTGGTGCGCCATCGGCTGATGCTCTGGGCATTATGATAGTGGCGCCATAGAAGCATATTGATTGATTGATTGTAAACATATATAAATTGATATATATAATATATATTATACCTTGAAATTTATTTTTCTTTTGTGTCGACTATGGTTCTATTGTGAAATAAAGAGTTATATATTGACGAAACTTCTCTAGTGTTGCGTGTCTAGTTATATTTTTTTCTCATTCGATGAATACAACTGTGATTATTGAAACACTTGAATTTATGAGTATTTTATCTAGAAAGTACTGGCATGTGGACCTACTGCATGTATGGCAGCAATATTTGAGACCGTTGCTAATGTCGAGTCGATGGAATACTGTCAGAGAGTCAGTCTGACACCTTGTGGCAATTCTAATAATGTGACGATTGCGAACAGAACGGTGACAACTGTTGACAGCCGTCGTCTTGGCCTATTGACTGAGACGCGTCTTCGTTGTGTCTCGAGAGGATGCTCGGCATTTCTAAGCAGCATTTTACATGAAGTGCAATTGGCAATTGCCGCATTGCGCGGTTGTGTTGCAGGTGCAGTGCGCACTCCGCAGAGGGGATCGAATCGGGAAAAGGGAAGAATTCCATCGAACCAAGGATCCTCTTCCACATCAGCAGACGAAAAGCTCACTTACCTGAGTAAGATCATAACAATCCTTTAGTTCATTCGTCAAATAAGGTTTCTATTCATTAATACTAGACGGAGCCTTTTACTATTCAAATGCTGGCTGATCTTTTTGAACGAATGGCTCGGATAAACTTGCTAAATTGTTGGTATTTTAAATGTTTAAACATGTCATGTGGTAGGAACCTGTTTACTATAAGTGCTTGGTGAAAAAAGTTCCTTTTAAAATAAACTAATAACAATAGAAGGCTTAGTAACTAGTGAAAGCGTTGCAGAAATGTAAAGCGTTTTACATGTCGACTAACGGACGCCAAAGTAGGCCTAATCGAATCTAATCGAGTAGTCTTCGATTATGTCTTCCGAGTACTCGGTTAATTGGCCAGTGAATTGAATATGGACCTATCGGAAAAAGTTGCAATAAAATTACGTTTTCTGGCGATTCAATGCATTAGGCCCCTATACAAGTTTTAGGGCGCTTTATGTCCTGGGGTCGTGTCAGGAAACAATGAGATTTCTTTAATGACCTTTGAAGTCGCGTTATCCGTCAACGGTCAGTTTTTCCATCGCATCAGAGCCGGCGCGTGGGGCCTGCAAAGCCTGCGGCCGCAGGGGGCCCCGCCGGCCTCGGATATTTAAGAGTTTTCATTTTTCTTATTCTTAAGTAGTATTTGTTTTGTTTTTTGCTCGTCAGGCCATTTGAAGAGGCACAGATATATACGGATGACCTTTTTTTGCTCGTCAAGACATTTCAAAAACGCCGCGCTCGTAAAAATTGCAGGGGCCCCCGAAAGTCACGCGTCGACTCTGCATCGCATCTATACCTAAATAAGAACGTCTACAACTTTACAAGACCTACTTGTAGTAAATTCTCCAAGATTTCATTTGTCAAAATCTCTTTAATAAAATCTCGTGAATTCATATGGCGCTTTTGAAATTAGGCACTGTACAGTAGCTGCCTATTTCCAGGCAATCTGTCGTTGAAATAGCTATATGGACGAAGTGTAGTAATCAGTCGTGCAAGGCCAATTTCAAAGATCAGTCACAATAGAGAAATGACATGAGAGACAATGAAGAAAAAGAGATGTGATTTAACGCTAGATTTGACTGTACTTTATGGCACGACAGAAAATCACGATCAAGAGCAGTGCCTGTCTCATAATGTTGGCCAAGGTACAAGGTAATTGGCTGCTTCCACTGAGATTAGACGTCTCATATGAGACTAATCGGCTGAGATGCCTCCAGCTGTTCTGATGCCGAGCATCTGTCGTTTTGTCTTGTCTCAAAGGACCAACGCGAAGAAATAATGTATTGAAAATCTGCTGCTTTCTATTCGCCTCTAGATGGCGCGTCGTCTTCTTGGTTTACACGCGAATGCCGGTCTTAAGTCATCGCTGTCTCTCTGGCGCTAAATATGCAGCAATAATAAGACGTTTCTATTTCCTGTGCGTCTATCAATCATTCCTTAGCAGGCACTCGATCAACATCACCGAAAGAAATTGTAGGTCTTAAATAAATACACACACACACTCTCTCTCTCAAGAAAATGATTCCTTTTATTTTTGCACGATTTTGCATTCAGCTTTCTCTTCTTATTCAATCGAATATTGAGTGATATTTTGAGTGGACTCGGCAAATTGCGACGATTTAGGAAGGCCGTATTGTCGATCCTTGTAACTAGCCTGACGAGCTCCCGAACTGGACAGAGCTACTGAAGCTTTCCGTGCAATTTGAGTGAAAACAGTAAAATATTGCAGTTTAGTTTATTCGAAATTGTTGAAACAAAAGCTGTTTCTTCACTCGCGCAAGAGCTGCACACACTCTCTCTGTCTATAGTCTCTCTCTCTCTCTCTCTCTCTCTCTCTCTCTCTCTCTCTCTCTCTCTCTCTTCTCTCTCTCTCTCTCTCTCTCTCTCTCTCTCTCTCTGCAAGAGTCGACAGCGTCCTGACTCCTGACCTCCGCTGAATGTCGCTGATTTTCTGCAGCTCTAAAGATGACGTGCATTTAGTATCTTTCGTGTGCCTTTTCTGCAATCTGTCTATGATGTCACCCGAAATTAGCAAAGTTAAAATTAGAAAGCCTACCAATTCACGATATAGTCTCTCTCTCTCTCTCTCTCTCTCTCTCTCTCTCTCTCTGCTGTTCGTAGGCCGCATTAGAGATTAGACGTCGTTTTGTGCTGACGTTAGTTTTTCAATGTGTGGCGCTCTGTGAAGGAAAGAAGGAAAACAGGCGAATGGTCGAATGGTCGAATGGTCAGTCGAATGGTCGAATGGTCAGTCGAATGGCGGTGATCGGTCATTTCTACATCGCTGCTTCAGTAGCAACTGCACACGTTGTTTGTCCACTGCACCAAAACCGATGGCTTCTCACATCTGTCGCGTCTCTCCTCTCCTGTATACGTCCACTGACCAGCTAGCTTTTAGCCATTATCAGCCATCCAACACCCGACGCCCGTCTCACGTCGGTCGCCGGTGTAATAATCTCCCTCACCGGCCGCGCAACTATGATGACCGACCCGCAATTATAATTAGAAGCGGTCGAGGGTCAACATCCACCACCACCCTACCCCACCCCACCCCACTCCGCCGCCTCCGCCGAAGTCCTCCGTGGACGCGCGGTTGAAGCATTTTGATAGAATCCGTCGGCCACAAGGCATTCAATCGGTTCTTGCATAAGCCCCAGAAATCATCCATCTTGTTCGATGTCGATTAAGAGAAACTGAGTTTGAAGCCGGCCATTGTGATGAGCGTTTCAATTAGAATTTTCAAATCCAGGAATTAATTTATCCGAAGAAGCATCCATTATTCGCTGGCGAATGAATTCTGATTTAATAAAAAATCTCAAAATATGTGAATTATCGTTTAAAGATTTGTTACAACATTCATTCAATGTCGCCACGACTGGACACAGAGGGTTGGTATATATATATATATATATATATATATATATATATATATATATATACCACGTGAAGGAATTATTAAATGTGAGGGAATGCCGAAAGAAACGTGATTGGCATGACTATAGGCCTATAGCTCTATACTATAATTCATGACATTTGGCAGTAAGTAAATAAGTAAAATCTTGTGGAAAGTAGCCTTGGAAAGCAGCTCAACAGTAGCTGCTTATTCTTAGGCGCTCAGCCTTTCTTAAATTAGCTATGGGAAAGATATATGATCAGCCAGGCAATAGTCAACATCCTAAGGGCAGTAATGTTATTGCTTAAAATATGAGTATAATAATAACAACCATTTATACTTTTGTCATTTATTTAGAATCTCCAGCCAAATAACTGAATCTTTTTACCATCCAATTATTGGTCTAAAACAAAACATCTCAAAAACATTAAATTGCTAAGGTGGTTATGTTTTATGTCTAATGACTTGTACAAGACGAACAAAATCAACAAAATAAAATATCCATCTTGGAGAGCCAACACCTGAATGCAAAAGCCAATGATGCGTAAAATATTTAATTTTCAGAGGCTGGGCCGAGATAAATGGGCGTGGTAACCACCCCTGAGAAAGGTCGCTATACGAAAAATCTTAGCGAAGAGAGGGTTAATCATTCATCCAATCATTCAATATTCATTATTGAACTTCTATAGCGCCATTCCAATAAATCAGTCCGAGTTTCCGGTCCCGGCTATGGAAGATAGGCAATCAGAGAACGGGTAGGCTTTGAGTCTTGATCGAAATGTTGCGAGAGACTCAGTGGAGCGAAACAATGCTGGGAGTGAATTCCATATTTTCGACAGAGCCACTGAAAATGCGCACTTAACCAAGAGTGACGCGAATGTGTGGTATCTGCAGAGCTAATGCATAATAATATGAAGACATGGTTGATTGTCTATGAACCTGGACAGTGAGCAAAGAAATGGAGATATGATGGTTGGTTTGAGTGTTGCAACTTTTGGATCATTAAGAGGGTTCAAAAGTCAATTCGCTGCCTGATTGGTTGGTCAATGAAGCGATTTGAGTTGGCTAAAGGATTTAGAGATAATTGCAAAGAGAGTTACAGTAGTCCAGGTGACTGGATACTAGGGCATTGGCTTGTTGAATAGGTATACTTTAGACGGTACAAAGGTGCCTGATTCTGCACAGGTCACGAATTATGACAATGAGAAAATCTACTTACAGCATCGGCGTGCCTGTAAAATGATAATGATAAATATTGGAGTCGAATATGATTATATGACGCCAAGATTTCTACCGGACTCAGATGTTTGAATATCAGCTTTCCCCCAAGACACGGTGAAAGCACAGAATTGAATTTTTAGTTGCTCTGGCGTTCCCAGTGATTGAAATTCCGTCTTAGATGGATTGAGAAGTAATAATCTGCATCCATCTGAAGTTCATCCAAAGTTGTGCCGATTCAAGCACGCAAGACGATAATTTGAGGCAATTTGAAATTGACGTTTGATCGAAATTGATGAAGATTTGAACAATCATCGGTATAAAGAAGGTATCCAATACTGTGCTAAGCAGGCGAAGACCCGATAGGTATACTGTGCAGAGTAAAAAGAGTGGGCAGAGCCAATCAGAGGTGGACAGCGGGACCATTTGGCCCGGACCTCCAATTCATGGGGCCTCTGTTTTTAAGTCAATGTCTAGCTGAGATGTGTTAAATATCCCTTTTAAGTTACAATAGGCCTATAGAATTTTCGTGTAATTTGTACAATTTTAATAGTGATTTTTGAATGAATCATACTGACATTATATTATATGCTCCGTGTTATTTGATTTGCTTATAAATTTAAATGTTAAAGGCATAGTCCATGGTTATAATACTCCAATAGTCCGCAACTCCAAAAGTCCGCAACTCCAAGAATTCAGAGCCTCAAAATTTCTAAATGGCTCGATCGAACCTCCTTCAGCTTCTGAAGGGGGGCTGGGAGTGGGCGCAGGACTGAGCCCTGAGGCAGTGTTTTATCCAGACTCCAGGCCTTTGGGGCGGCGTGGAGATTGACTTGGCTGGAGGGGAAGAGACACAGTTCAATACAGTTCAATGCAAAAATGTGTCAGTGTTGGGAATGGGGCGTGGGTGGGGTGTGGTGTGGTTTGGGGGCTTTTTGAGGGGTTGGGGCTTTTAGAGGGAAATACCTCTAACAGACCTAGACAAAACACTGCCCTGACGTTTGTTGAGTCATGCACAGACAATGCATGAGTGCGATGTTGGAGGTGGGACTTACACCATGTTAGCGCTACACCGATAAAGCCAAACCAATGCTCGAGAGTCTAGACTCCAGAGTCTAAACCAGGGCTGGACAAACCACGGCCCGGGGGCCACATGCGGCCCGCCAAGCAGATTTGTGTGACCCGCCGGTATGTTATAAAATCGTGCAATATTTTTGAAAAAATTCCGAAGGAAGTTTCTTTACTTTATGGAGGCAACTGGGTATTTAATAGTTAGAATATAATAACGCTCCGTACACCGACAGGCTAGAGGATTGATTTGGCTGTAACCTATTTACGGCCTGCCACCTGGTGTTAACGCATGACACTCTGAGATCATCTATGACATTTTGCACAATATCTTCACATTTCTGATTCTCGTATTACAAAATATGGCGTGTAAATAGCTATGCGTAAATTTTAATTAAACGGAGTTTACGGGTAGAATTGTTTTCTCATCTAACGCAAACGATTCTGGGTCAAAACGAGTCATTTGAATCTTCACTATACACGTCACTAAGTTGATATCCATGCGCCGTACGTCACTCACAGATGGCGCTTTGATTTGACCTATTTCGTAAAACGTGCCAAGCGTTATATATTTCTACTATTAAATATATTTAATGGAGACGAAGTATTGTCGATTCAGATCAATGATCTCGTTTATCGTTTTCGAGAAAAAAAGATACCGCACAACTGCCCGTCAACTTCATATAGCGGACGTATGAGCAAATTTCAATAAGTGATTTTAAAATGTCGTTTACTTCTACCCTATAATCAAATAAATATGAGTTGTAATACCAATAGACGTTTGTGATGAAAAAATTTGCCAGCCTAAAACAATTTTCTGCAACAATGTACTTAGCGTTTGGCTTCACATACTTTCGTGAACAGGCGCTTAACGTTTTCTTGTTTGACAAAATTAATAGGTCATACAAAAATTGATTTTTGATTACTAGTTCAAATTTGCAGGAAGTTATGAGAGTTTTTACCAGTTATTTTGTACCGGACTTCCAAAATATTGTTGAAAATTGTGATAAACTCTAAGCATCTCATTTTAAAACAATAGAAATTACCATGCATTGTAGTAAAGATAACTGCAAATACCAAAATGTGTTAGTATTGTAAGTAATTTTGGAATTCTTTATTTTAACTGTATCTGGCAATGTAAACCAGAGCAGGGAATAGAGTGGCCCTCAGCCAGCCCAGCGCAGGAAATTAATGCGGCTCTTGGGAAAGAAGTTTTCCCACCGCAGCTCTAGATAATGCAAGATTATAGTGTGGTCAACTGTGTCAAATGCAGCAGAGAAATCGAGATGCATCATGGTCACCTGCCATAGACCTCTATAGGTTATAATTATATTGTTGTGATTAGTAAGGAGAGCAGTTTGTGTTGAGTGAAACTTGCGGTAGACAGGCAGTAGAAGGAGATAAAGCGAGTTGGAGGATAAGTGTTCGTCAATTCTTCGAGCGACTATACGTTCCAGATTCCAGATGCCTTTGATATAAAGATCAAGTTTGATATTGGCCTGCAGTGTTTAAGTATTTGTCGGCGTCAAGGGAGGCTTTCCTTAGAAGAGAACAGACCACAGCATGAAAATAAAAGGAAGGAAATGATCCTTCAGACAGAGATAGCTTGATCACAGTTGTCATTGGCTGACCAGTGACCAAGTACATCGAAGCCTTTCTTGTGTGGAAGAGTCGGAAATGCAACGCGAATGCTCATTGCTTATTAGGACAGGAGGAGAAGACAAGAGACCGAATTTCGTCGAGAGTTGCCGGTTTAAAGGCGTCTAGTGAGAGAACAATTCGATCAGACATTATAGCAACCCACTTGATTGCGATTCAGAAAATTGATGTCTGATTTTCGCCATTTTGTCGTCAAAGAAATTGAGAAATGCAAAGGCGAGGGATGTTGCATCTGAAACTGATGGCAAATAAATACTCTGCCGAGTTTCGATGCAGGATTCGGTTTAGACATTTCCATAGCGATTTGGGGTTGTTGGCATTTTCAGTGACGAAGTCTTTCAAGTGGGAGTATTTGGCTTGGGCAACTAACTAATTCTCTGATCATTTTGCACAGGACCTTGAATCGGATTCTATCGGACGGTAGCTTGGAACTGCGCCGGTACTGCTCCAGCCGAGTCCATTTGCGTCTGGCTTCTCGAACATAAGAGGAAATGTACATCTAATATGTGCTGATGTGGAAGTATGTCTAAGCGTCGGATGCGACACTTGTATTGACACATTTCTCTCTCAGGTCCTTCGAAAATATAAACACGCCCAGCGAATGAAAATAGTCGAGCGATCTGTCGGTTCTTATAACAAGAGTAGGAAATGAAAAACGCGTCTCCTGGCAACACCCTCTCTTTCCCAAATGCCTCGTTTAACAGAGACTTTTCGGCTTCTAGATTGACGACGTATTTGCAGAAACTGTCTTGGCCATTTTCGAATCAATTTCTAAAGTTATATTTGAATGGTATTTTGACACAACAAAATATTAGATTTATTACTGTTTACACACTGTAAGTAGCTTGTCAAAGTAGTTTGTCTAATGTAGTCCGTGATGATATACTTACCCTGGCTGACGCAATCGAATGGCTGGCTACCTGTCATACTGTATGCCAATATGTGAAATGTCTTGCAGTGGGGCGAAATATGACAAAGTGGGTTACGCGCTGGACGGAGCGAGGTTCAAGCCCCCCATTAGCGCCCTAGTGGTTTTCACACAGGCAGTAATGCGTCACAGGCCACTTTAAACCACGGTTTGTGTCATCTATAGTAGTCAACGTGAAGAAATAGACTGCGACTGATTCATTTATTAGATAAAAATATCGCATATTTTCTTGATAATGTGACATTTTTATTGTGAAATTTACGTCCTGAAATTTCGGTCTATAACGTCATAGAGTGCCATAGAATTTATTGATCGTTGTCTGTGGCAAAGACAGCGGAAAATAATTGAAGGCAATTTGTCACAATCTTTGTTAAATGATTTTTTACGGTAGCCATAGAAATTACCGTAGAATTTCTAACATAAGCCCCCATTTCTATTAAAACAGATGACCACCTCTCTTTCGGCTTTCATCAAAGACACGGCTATTGTTTGAGATACAGCTCGTATTAGACGTTTTACGGTAATATGGTCACAATCGTAAATCATTCAACAAAATGGCGAAAAGGAGGCTTCACTTTCAGAAATTCAGACCCCATAGATTGTGCTTTTTTCTAGTGAAAATTGAATTATGTGGTTTATTGACTTTATTCTAATGTTTCAATGTCTGTAACTCATAACGGCCTGGCAGTAGTAGGCCTAATAATAATATAATTAATCGGTGAAGTAAACTTATATATTGAATCAATTATATTCTTGTCTGATATTAAACATCCGTTCTAACCAAAAGGTCACGTGAATCTTCGAGACTATCACGGAAGAATCTGACTGATAGTTGACAGATGGAAATACCCTGTGGAGTGAAACATTACATTTAGCAGATTATAAAATACAGCATATTTATGTTTTAAATAGAGGGAGAATGGAAAATTATTATTATTATTATTATTATTATTATTATTATTATTATCATCATCATCATCATCATCATCATCATCATCATCATTACCACCAGCATCGCCAGCATCATCTGCATCAGCATCATCACCACCTCACCACCACCATCATCGCCATCGTAGTCGTAATCGTCTCCATCATGGCTCAGCACCTGCTCGCCTATAAATGCTTTCATGTCTTTAATAATGGCGCGTCGATTGCAAACGAAGGGACGAGCGAACATATACGACGACGACGACGACGACGACGACGACGACGACGACGCCTCGATGCAGAAGAACGAATGCCGTGCGTATGCGTTGACGCCTTGGCAGAGGAAAATTCGCGATCATTAGGAGTAGGTGCTTCAGTCGACGCCTAGCCAGGCCGTAAATATACAGAGAGCGAAAACATCCGTTTGGAAGACACCGAAGCATTAAGCGCTCGCCCATTCGCCGTCAAAAGCGGCAAAGAAATAGATGCGTATATTATACCATAGACGCCAGTAACACAGGTGCAAGAAGAAGAAAACTTCGAGAAATGAAGAGACAAGGCAAAATATTTTCCTCGGATATTTTGAATCACTTTTAGACATGTGCATTGCCTTCCAAATACTAAAGAGGCGAGAAAAGGTACCAATTAGTAGTTATTGCTCAGAGATGTTCTTCAGAACAGAGTATGAATAAATGAAAAACACGTAGAACGTCTAGAATCATTATAGGTTTATATTCAGTGGCGGTTCCAGGAATTATTGGTGGAGGGATGAAAAATTTATAGGAAGTTGGTGGGGGGATGGAAAGTGAAGAAGAAAAAAGAAAAGAGAGAAAAAACGGCCATTGTTAGTGGTTTGCCCTCTAAATGTTAATAAACCTTCCCAAAAAAGCCGACAAGTGAACAAGAAGGTTATTCGCAGTATTTTTCACTAATTAAAAAAACACCGGAAAATAGGTTGACAAGCAAAAAAGGTCATCCGGAACCTCGGTGGGGAGATGCATCTCCAGTCATCAAAATGGTGGAACCGCCACTGGATATCTTTACCCCACTTCAAATAATTTGCATTATTCACTTCCAGCTTTCATGATAATTTCTGTTTCTCTCGAGGTGTTTCTAATCGACAGCCAATGTCATGTCTGCATAATCTGCGCGTGATGGTTGGTTGGTTGGCCAGACTGCAGTCTTAGACAAACATCAGTGCAGTCAGGGTTATTTCTAGGATTGTGAATTTGGGAGTGTCGGGAAAATCGGGTGTGTGTGGCTAATTTCTAGGATTGTAGGATTGTGAATTTGAGGGTTTCTCGATTGCAATTTACCGATTTAATGGATCGCCTGTGGCTCATATTACCAGTTACAAGAAATGTAATCGTGTAATCTGGACACCGGTTGCTTCGAAACCTTATCAGAGAGATTATCCAGTCGATTTCGCATGTTGCCTGGGCCTATGCATACACTCTGATTCTGTCGCACGAGGTACGCTCATGGGTCAGTGCAAAAAATCTACCATTTATTAGACTTTTCTAGGACCGTTTAAAATGCATTTGGAATCGGTTGATGGAAAGATCATCAAGTTCAAGATCAATTCCTGAACATCAAGATAAAAAGCATATGGAAATCTAGGATTCAATTGATCTATTGAATCAGTTAGATGTTATTCTGTTATTATTTATTAGAATAGACGGTAAATTATTACAGATATCAAACTGTGAAAACGAACAAAAGTTCCCCGCTGTGTAGCGTAGAATGAAGACATTTATTTACATTTACCTAATTCAGTTATAATATACTAACACCAGATAAGAGGCACAAACGCATGAGACCAGTGGCGCAGCCACGGGGCTGTTAATTGGGTTGTTCAAACAACCCCATTTCAACAAAATATGACCAACACAAATTATGTAAATCCGTTGACTTTTTCGTTGAAGGAGGGGTGCAGTGGGGTCGGCCGCGGCCCCCGCTGGTTTTCAGTTGATTAGTGCCTCCAGTTAACAATCCCACTTTGTATAAGCTGGCTACGCCACTGCATAAGACGACCGCATCTGTACAGCCTGTAGTATTAAGGATATGGGATCTCTTCATATGCGCCCTAAGAAAAGACATTTTCACGACCATATTGAGGCACTCGACATTAATTCTTTAAATTAATTCATTAATTCTTCCAAGCACACCTGTCTATGAAATTCGATCACCTTTAGTGGACGCTTTCTCCTAGATTTCATCTACCCCTCCCTCCGGAACAAACGTGCATTTGAAACGGTTTCCCTTTTCCGTCACGTTCTTCTCCCCCATCAACTCCCCCACCCCAATCCCCCCAGAACGTCTGATGCCTCTGTTTCCTGTCTGTTCTTCCGTCTCACCCTCCGCAGCGACTGCCTCTGATTTCTGTCGCATCTGATGAATATTTACGAGAAGCGCACGCGTTTCGTGACACGAATCTCGCATGGCACAGAACAAGACAACAGGGGCGGCTCTTGCGATGTCCGGCGGCGGCGGCGGCGGCGGCGGCGAGAGATTTGATGCAGGAAATGCAGAGACCGAATGCCACTCAGAGTGCAACGAGGATCATGACGATCCGATGCGTTCGACTCTGTCACGACTGTAGACGAAGAATTTGACATCGCGCATATATAGAAGAATCGATTAAAGACGCACTGAACAACCGAACCGAGAGATCAATTGGCCTTTGATGGCTTCTCTCCATAAACGTAGACTTCTGTTGGGCCTCTAGACTCGAGCTCCCCGCCCCTCACTTTTTGAGAGGTTACCATTGGGTAGGGTGAAAGCATGGGGGTTGGGTTCCACTTTTTCAATCAAGTTTACGCCAATGCTTTTGTCTACAGACGAGTCAATCGACCATTAACGAATCATTAAGTATAAATCATGCTATTAAATAGTTCATCAAACCTTAAGAACTAAATTCTGCAGCAGTTTTTGAAACTGTTTACAATTGGACGATCGAGGGAAATAGTACAGAAGTGAGACCTAAAACGAACACTGTACACAAATGATTAGGCTTTTAATAGCATAAGAGACGGCCTATTTGACTTTACACTCGTGGAAGTTACCTTATAGCTACCGGTCACAGCATATTCTTCAATTTGTTCGTGTTCTACGCATTCGCTTTTGACCATTGTGACCTAAGTGAGTCGATATTTGCTGAATTCGAATTGAATTTGAATAAATCGCTATTGCAACTGTTGTCTGCTCACAAAGATTCCGTTTGTTATAGTCTAAACCGTTACTAGGCTACTCCATCTATTTCTCTCACACTCTCAGTGCTTGGGCCATTACTTTTTCTAATATATATAAATGATATCGATGAAGGATTACTGTCCAAAATTTCAAAGTTTGCCGATGACACAAAGTTATGCAGAAATATAGACTCGGAGGATGATGCAAAAATTTTACAAGAAGATCTAAGGAAATTGTTTCAGTGGTCTGTGGACTGGCAGATGCTTTTCAATATTGATAAATGTTCTGTAATGCATGTTGGGAAGTCTAATAATGGTAATGAATATTCTTTAGGGGGGAAGGTTCTAACCACAACAGAAAAAGAAAGAGACTTGGGGATAATCACCCATAGAAGTATGAATCCATCTCACCAATGCATGGAGGCAGCAAAAAAGGGAAACCAAATGTTGGGAATGGTGAAAAGGACAATTGTGAGTCGTGACAAAGAGATAATCATTAAACTTTATAAGTCATTAGTAAGGCCTCATCTGGAATACTGTGTTCAGGCTTGGAATCCATTCTTGAAAAAGATATAGAACTTTTAGAAAAGTGCAAAGACGAGCAACGAAGATGGTCAATGGGTGCCATAATTTAAGCTGAAAAAGACTTCAATATTGTGGACTGACAACATTAGAAAGGAGAAGAGAGAGAGGGATTTGATAGAAACATACAAAATAATGACTGGGAAAGTAGATGTGCCATATGATCGATTCTTTACATTGGCACACTATAGCAGCACAAGAGGCCACAAGTGCAAATTGTTTAAGCAGAGGGTTGGTCCAAGAAAGAAAAACTTTTTTAGTGCAAGGGTTGTGGACAAATGGAACAGTTTGGACGAGGTGGGAGTGACAGTTGAAACAGTGAACGGATTCAAAGGCTATCTAGATAAACTAGGTTATTGAATGCAGATGGTTACATCAGTGGTTTTCACACAGTCTTACTTAGCCTCCTAAACCACTTAAAATCACATTATTATTATTATAAGTGTCACGCTGGCATGGAAACCAATAGTTTTACAGCATATTGGGCTTTAGTGTTTCTTGTCTATTTATCTACTTAGTCAGGCAATGTGATGCTTTATGGCTACAGCGACGTACAGCTTTCGCAACGCTTCGCATGAAGAGCGCCTGCTTGCTTATCTCTTCACCGACTACGATCCTGTCGCAAGAGCTGTTATGGACACCGACAGGACGGTCAACGTTTCCATTGACTTCGTGCTGTTGAGGATACACGGTCTGGTGAGTATGACCGTCGTACGAAGTAATCAAAATGCTTTACAACCAACAGGCAAACGCTTCGACAAAAGCGCTACACTGTGGCAACGACAGAGTTAGAATTTTCAAAGCAGGCGGCCTTGCTCGATAACCGCTTGTGGCATTTTAATTGGAATACAAATTAAAATGAACTTTCTTCGGTTGCAAAGCGATCATTGACAATTTGCTTCCTATTCTATTGCATTAGGGGCCTACCATAAACCGATATCCCATTTCTTGATCATTATTTGAATTAGAGTAAAGTTTCGATTGATTCGGTGTGTGTGTGATGCGTTTTTCAACGTTTTGAAGAACTTTTTCAGAATTAGACTTACTACATCAATTGAAATTTTGGTAATTTTTTCAGTTATTTTAATGGTGCCGCGCTAATAAATAAAATTAACGGTGACGTGACCAAAACAGTAAGAGCAAAGAAACGTTATAAGAAGTCCAATGTTAAAGAAAATCTTAAAGATTCCTCTGTCGATTTAATTCTCGAATGAACAGAGTACTGTTTAATCTAGGCCCAGTTGGCTTATCCTTCGTAGTCTGTATTTTCAATTGTTTCTGATCTCTGAAACAAAGGTGAATTTTATAGATTGAGTCGATTGATGCTATCTTATATATCAGAATTATTGCTATAAACATGCATAATAATAACAGTTATCCACGCAAACCATATAATTTTATTAGAATTATTTATCAATAGTTGATCTTTCCAGATTTAACTTTTGTATTATTATTATTATTATTATTATTATTATTATTATTATTATTATTATTATTATTGTGATTATTTTGAATGTGATGTTAAACAGGAGGAACGGGGTCAAGTACTGACGACCACAGGTCTCGTAATAGCAGTAAGTCTTTCTTTGCGTCTAAGATTTCTTCTATTGAGTTCAAAGCTCATTCTTTATTCTGATCAGTATTTCCCTAACAAGCAACTCTCCTGCTGATCTTATCACTATTTTACTTATAACGCTACCATACGCGTGCGTCATGTGTTCCATGGACGATTTGCAACATGAAAAAGCGCACAAAGGAGCAGGGAACGTGAAAGAGGCTGCGCACTGAGTCAGCAGTCATGTTTCGATTTGATGACACCTGAGAACAGTGGCGGCTCCACCGGGGGGGGCCAGGGGGCCGTGCCCCTATTGAGTGCCTGCCCCCCAGTGGCCCCCCAGTTGGGACCCTATACTTAATGCTCCATACATTAAACAACAAATGGTTGGCCCCCATGATTAGAAGTTGCCACCCCTACGCCCCCCACTTGCCAAATCATGGAGCCGCCACTGCCTGAGAAATGAATGAATAGGCGCTCAAAGTCAACAGGTGGCGATTTCGCTCGTCATATATCGCTAAGAGAAGGAATTACAGCAGTTCTTGGGATTTTTGGAAACTGTGAACATTTGAAAATGCAGGGTCATGCAGACGAATGGCCGTTCTACCATCATCAGACAGTACTGGACATTTCGTCTAAACGGCGAGTCACCAACAGCTGCAGGCGACTCGCTGTGTATAGACGATCTCCTGTTCAACATTCACAAACGCAGACAAACAGTTATTTTTATTTGTGCATGTGAGTCTGAGCTACTAAGATGACGATTAACGCTAACCAAACTAACAATAATGTATCCGGTCACTTTTTCATTTCATAATGAATAGATCAGGTCAGTGAGATTAGATGGTCTTGGCCATGGTTCGTAAGCTTTCTTCTAAGGCCTCGCTCCTTCGATCTAAGCACTGTCACATCGAACCCATCACACTCCAGAACACTCCATGTTTTCCACTCTTCTCTCTTCTTCATGCTTAAAGTCCTTCGCCCGTGTAAAAGATAATGACATCTCGAATTTGCAGCAGCAAGAGATTTGTGTTGTTTAAACTTTAAACATCTGAAGATACTCGTATCAAATACGCGAGGAGAAAATAAGAAATCTCTCGGCAGTCAAATTTATCGGCAAGAGAGTTCTTGTATTCTCACATAAACATATTACTGCATAGGCCTACATGAACGCGAAGTTAAGGCAACCGTTCAAAAATTTGACTTTTTGAAATCCAGAAAACTTAATCGAGGCACAGCAATAGACATATCTCATGTTTTGAGAAGTGTAGACTACTGGCCCAATAGCGCTTATCGGCAATAATTAGGTCAAGGCTGCGCGCGCAGGTTTATGCAAATGTGGACAGCGAGCAGCCAGTGAACATGAAGGGTTACATGGCGTCAAGCATCGCGTTTTTTTAACAATAAAGCTGTCAGAATCTGACTTTCCAGGAGCAAAATTTCGTTGTAGTGATATTAAAGTCAATTCTGTTGAATTAGAACGTTGGCTCGAGTGCATGAATTTAGTATTTAGTATTTTCTAAAATACCGCTCGCATTCAGCCATTTACTGTCCACATTTGCATACGCATGCGCAGTGCGCGTGACCTGATTCTCGATTCTAATTTTAACCATAACGCGGTTAGCCGATAAGCGCTATTGTTTGAACAAGTCAAAGTTCTGTCAATTATCACATTTTTAATATATGTAAATCTACATTTTATATATGAGTATTTTATATATGAGTTTATTGTTTCTTAAATATTAAAATTAGCAATAACATTACGGTCAACTTTGATTTCTTTTCACACACCTTGACAATACCTTTCCTAATAGGTGCATGTACCACCGTTTAAGACCGTTTAAGTCCTCGGAGTTTATGCTGGATTTGAAAAAATGCATGTTTTATAGTGGTGTTTTATTAACGGATTCCCTTGATGTGAGTTTGAAATTGCAAGATCCTTCTAAAAGTTACATGAAAGAGAATCGAGACACATTTATGAGTAAAATGGGCATTTTCTTGAAGAATGACCGAATCGGGCTTACAGATAAATTATGTATTATACGACGTTTATGTGTACACATACATTTATTTTAATGAACTTCTAACTACTAAAAGATCCACACAACAAAGTAAAGAGATATAAGCGCCAAAGTATCGTTGAACTGTAGATCAGTAAGTAAGTGAGTGCCCGACATCTAACAACAACATCTAACACATTTGCTGTTTCCATCTGGTTTGATGATCGGATGATGATGACGATTGTACATGCTCCGCTTGTAATGTCGTCTGTGGTCGTTTGAGGTCCGACTGCCGTTGGCACTGCATGAATTTTATCAGCTTTGGACAGCTAAAGCACGCGCCTCTTTCTGTTTCTTTGCTCATGCTGCTTTTCCGCTCTCACTCTGACTGATCTCTGGAAATAATTACCTTTGCTCGGCTGACCACTAAACTCTGGCTATCGCTATTTCCAGTGGCGGTTCCGCCATGTTGATGACTGGGGATGCATTCCCCACCTGAGTTTTTTTGCTTGTCAACATAGTTTTCGTAAACTTTTAAACAAATTTTAAATTTTTACACTCGGTGAACTTAATACCGCGAATACTGCGGGTGCACGATGACCTTTTTTGCTTGTCAATCCATTTTTGCGGTAATTTTACTAAAAAATCTACTGAAAAATACTGCGGATGACGTTTTTTGCTTGCCAGCCTTTTCCGGTAAGGTTTATTAACATTTATTGGGCAAAACACTAAGAAGAATTACATTTTTCTCTCATTTCTTTTTTAACTTTGCTCCTCCACCAACTTTCTATAATTTTTTTTCCATCCCCACCAAGAATTCTTGGAACCGCCATTGGCTATTTCAACGGTAGGCTACGCGCCTAGGAATAAGCGGCCACTACGGTACCTACTAAGCGCTATATAAATTCATTAGATTCTTACTTAATTTGCTTTCGCATTTCAGGAGTGGACAGACGATCGCTTAACATGGTCACCAGAAAAGTTTGGAAATCTCTACGACATAATTCTGAAGGCAGACAAAATATGGCTGCCGGAAATTGCCGTTATGAATGGGTCAGTATACTAATCCTCCATCAGAGACGGCAATGGTCACTCAAATTGACCCATGACCCATGTGACCCATGTGACCCTGACTTATGACCCATGTGACCCATTTGACCTTGACTTATGGCCCACGTGACCAATGATCAATTGATAATTGGCAATTAAATATCTATATCTTTTCAAAGTTGTGACCTTAAAATTTCATGCGCCGCTTTACTGCATCCGTAGACTTAAACACTTGATGGTTGTCGGGTAAAGACCCGTTGACCCATTTGATCCATCGAATATTGATGGTCCATTTGACCTTTGAGCAATGACCCATGGCCATCTTTGACCTCCATAATCAGTTGGCATTTTCTTGTTGTGGCGCTGTACAAATTTTTCACGTATGGATGACGATGACGATGACGATGACGATGACGATGACCATGACGATGATGATGACGTTCGTGATATCGGCCCTATGTCCAGTGGCGGTTCCATGATTTCTTGATGGGGGATGAAATGAATGCATAGGAAGTTGGTGAAGGGGATGAAAATAGAAGGAAAAAATCAATAAACTTTGCCGAAAAAGGCTGACAACAGGGGATTTTACCCCTAATTTTACTACACTTTACCTAAAAATTGTTTGACAAGCAAAAAAGGGTCATCCTCAGTTGTTTTCCTCGTAGTTTTCTAGACTTTTACCGAAAAATAGGTTTCACAAGCAAAACAAAGTCCGGTGGGGGATGCATCCCCACTAAATCCCCCACGTGGAACCTTCACTGCCTATGTCCATTGTCCAATGAATACGACCTATGCATATATCGTAAGGCTTCAGTTTAAAGCCAAGCTGTGTTCATCCAACCTCTCGAGAGACTATACATAAGCCTAAGGCTGAATAACTCAGTATGAAATAACTTAAAAAATTACAGGAATTTTCCTAATTTTTTTATTAACTGATCAGATTATCCTAAAATGACAGAAAAGTGACCATTAAAACGAGGACAAGTTCGCAATGAATCTCTAAAATAAGAGCGCATTTAAATGCAGTGTTGGGAGTGATCTTAGATCAAATGACCTAAGATCACGATCTAAGATCACAATTCATGATCTTTGACTTTTGATCTGGATAACTTTTTAATAGTAATCTTTGACTCTGACTTTTAATCACTTTTTCGGTGATTTTGATCTTTATTATCAACAGAAGATCAAAGATCAAATTATACGTATTCTCCCAACTAAGTCAATCAATCAATCAATCAATCAATGAACTTCTATGGCGCCACTATCATAATACCTAGGGCATCAGCCGATGGCGCACCAAATCCAAATTGAAATTATTGCCAACCATTATGTATTCTCTGTTGTTATTGTTGTTTCCGTGTATTGAGAAAAATGGCGGAAAATCAAACATTCTTTGCATTTTATGTATCTATGTAGTTATTGTTTCCGTGTATTGAGTAAAATGGCGGAAAAAGCAAGCATTCCTTGCATTTTAGACGGTAAATTTTTTTAAATATATAAAATTGATAAAGAAAAAGTTGTAGCTGATTGCTGTTACTGTGTGAGCAAGACAATTTCCGGGGCTTGCATTCAACAAGCAATTTTCTCCGACACCTCAAGGTTAGTACAGTCGCTGTCTCGCTGAATACAGAATACCACAAGGTTCCATCATTGGTCCTTTGGCCTTTGCTATTTATTATTTAGTTTACATGCATCGTACAGTGCACATTTGTTTCATTATCATACATGATACATGATATAATAAATATATTTGTATGATCTTTGATCTTAGATCACTTGTAAAGAGATCCTGATCTTAGATCATTTATACTCTAGTGATCTTTAATCTTGATCTTAGATCAATTTCCCTCTAATTATCTTGATCTTTGATCAAGATCATTTACATGTGATCGTTCTTAACACTGTTTAAATGCTAATATACAGCACAGCGGTAATTTGAGTAGCCACCCATTTCCATAGATTTGCATAAATCGGCCTTCTACTCTTTCAATTTAGCTCTTGGAAAGATTTCAAGGAACCAGACTCTAAGATCAGAATCAAGAGACTGACCTCTCAGGCTAACGTGCTAACAGCTTCTTACTCTTCTAACAATAAAACTGAGACAGATGAACGGGTGCGGGTGAAGAGACGATGACTTTGTAACAAAAACTGGATTCTATAATCAGGAAAGCCAAACTTTGGCTTCAGTATAAAGACTTTGCATGACAACGCTCTTTGCGATCATATTAGAAGCATTCAAAATTATGGAAATATGAACGCAGCATAATCAGAGCCGTCATTTCATTGTTTTCCAGAGGGTAAGACTTTCGACTGCAACGCAGGCAGTATTTTAAAAAATACCTATGCAGTATGCAAATTGGTTTTTGTCCATAGTACATGCTACATACGATACTACAGTACATAGTGCATAATGCAACATAGTGTAATGTACAGTACAGTACACAGTATATAGTGTAATGCAATTTTAAAATCAATCGATTTTTAAAAACACAAAAACTCACGAAAAAATTTTCCTCTAAAAATGAGGGGCGGCAACGGCCCCTGCACTCCCAAGTGACGTCCCTGAGCATAATTGCCCGCTGCAGATAATCTAGTTAAGCGGTCTTCAGGCGTTGATTGGTGTCTTGACGCAAGGCAAACGCCATCTGTCGAGGAAAACAAGAAGACATTCTTGAGCGTCTGTCCGATAAGTGAAGCCAACAATAGACTCACATCTCATCGCTGCACAACAGACCGTGGCCGGTGACCGCGAGAGCGTAAATGTCTGCCGAGGGAGTCCGGTGGCTGTCAAGGGAAATTAGGCAACGAAAGGCATTCTGCAACTCTTTTGCATTGCACCGACTTTCTCACCGAAAGAAAAGCGTGAATTTTCGGCGACAAAAGCAAGGAGAATAATCACGCGAAGACAAAAAAAGGCAAACTGGTCTTCACAAAGGATATCGAGAACGAGCGATTAATTATTCAGCTGGCGTTATTTTCTCTAATCTATAAAACCATCTTTATTGCAAGATTGAATAGGAACTTATTTGCAATTTTAAAGCTATTTTCAAGCGACTACATTCCAGAAACGATGCTTTATCTTTCTGCGATTGTGCTACTAGAACTAGAAGTACGTCATAATGACGCCGTTGGGTGATTTCTGAAGTTTTTAGGCTACGTTTTGAAGATGAATTTCAAACGAAAGTACATTCGTTTGCATTGCCTTCCCTGTCCATCCATTCTGTCCTCAAAAATATAATTGATTTTAAATAAATAGTACATTATATAAATTAATTATCAATGTTATGGCAGATATGCCTATCTTATGTCGCTTGTTTGTCTTGTTAAGCTGCTAGCAACTAAGCAAATCAACTAACACATGACTATTACTGTCGAAATCTAAATTCTGGTTTTGCTTAAACTTGAATATATGTTAAAATTAAATGTTTAAAATAGTACCGCACTTACAAACACACACACACACACACACACACACACAAGATAAATAGAAGCAGAAATGGAGTAGCGTCAATAGAAACAGTAGACTTTTCTCAACGCTAAATTTCTTTACTCTTCATGCATGTATTCTCTGTCTTCACATATCTTAACTCTGAAAAAACTCTAAAAATTATATTTCTGAATCAACTTCCATTTTTTTACTATTGATCATTTTATTGCCTAGAGCAATTTTGCAATTTACACTATTAAATATTGTACTAGCTCATTTCACTTATTATATTAATATTAAGTTTGTATCATTATTCTCTAAAGTCTGTCAAAGTTTTGGACATTCATGGCTTATGTATAATTTGAATTTTTACTTATTTTCTAGTTAAGTTTTGTCTTTTCTTGACTTGTATTCAACAGGATGTTGAGAAATAAACTTATTTGATTGATCGATTGATTGACTAATGAAATGATATTGAATATAAATCTTTAAAGAAGATTTGGACACAACCTTTCAAAGCTGTTTGTGTTGTCTAATGCTACGGAATGCTAGAATTTTGTCCTAATTTGTTTTCAGGGCAGAAGAGCTAGTACCTGATTTCGAAAGAATTCGCGTTCTGTTGAGTTTCGACGGGCGCATGCATTGGGAACCAGGCGGAATATTCCGGACAACGTGCGACATCGACATCACGTATTTTCCGTTCGATACACAGCGCTGTCCGATCCTCATCGGCGCCTATTCCTACTACAGCTCAAAGATGAACATAACCAACGCATCGAACGCCATCTCAACGCACGACTTCAAACAGAACGGCGAATGGCACATACGCAGAACATCGGCCGAGTGGAACATCACGATACTCGACTGCTGTCCTGGTAATTCGAACCTCAGGCTCTTTGTAAACTTCGCACCAAGGCATTCCGTGAATTTGTTTCAAGAACCCGACAATTAGTAAATGTTTCTTTTGAAGCCCTTCCCTCCTACGGAGCGCACTGTATCAACGCCATATTATGATTAATAAGATGAATGAGTTATGTGAGATCCGGTTTTAATTCAAATCCATTGTATTGCATTTGCAATCTAGCATTTATTTGCACATGGTGCATATGGTACAGTGCATTGAGTAGACAACGGTGTGAGTGTTGAGGAACATATTAAGAAGGAAAATACTAAATTCAGACAGAAGTCCATCGTCATACCACAAAGCGATTGAACCTTTCTTGTATTGCATTTCTAAATTAAATGCCTATAGTTACCTGAATTTATTGTACTAGCATCAGATCCCAAGGTCAGGTCCGAAAATTTCGGACCATGACACTTGGTTCCGAATTAAACTAGATTAATCAAGCAGAACTCGAAACCGAATCCAACCGCATTCATAATGTTATCTCTGTTATACGTCTCTGTGATTCCATTGGCTGAGTGAACAGCCAAGCGATTTGTTGTGAATGTGAATAAGCTTACATTTAGGCAAAGGGTATCCACACGTGATCTTCAACTTACACCTGAAGCGTCGCTATAAGTTCTACATGATGAACATCGTCCTGCCATGTCTGATGCTGTCCGTTCTCATCATGGTCGGATTCTTTCTTCCCCCTGAGGCCGGAGAGAAGATCTCCCTCGGCATCTCCGTTCTTCTCGCCTTCACCGTATTTCTTCTAATGATCGCTGACAATATTCCGCGAACTTCGTTGGCCATACCCCTCATCGGTAGACGAAATCTCTTATTACTGTTTCATGTTCATAAATTTCACTCTGATTTATCGGGGGAGGGGAGGAGGAGGGCGAGGTAGAACATTGCCGACGGTCTGTTCTTAATCAATTGTAAGCATTATACTATTTTATTATAATTACAGAAGTGGCCAAATGATTAGACTAAAGCCAGCAAAAGATAGAAATTGCGACTTCAAGTTGTAATTGCGATCCGTAGATCCGTAGTCACTGCAGCCACTGTCTTTAAGTTGATTTTTAAAAAAGACACAATTGTCATAGTTTATTATCTAATAGTTCGGAAGCCTGCTTTTAACTGTAAAACCATGTCGCTAAAATGTCGTATAGGCCTAGGCCTATTAAACTACAAGACTATGGCGCACGCAAATTTATATTACAGCAAATAGTTGCACACACAGTCGTCACATACTGTCTACGGGCACTCATTTGAATTTATATATACCCAAATACATGTCAGAAACGTAGATAAATACCACCTAATACCAAACTGTCTTGTTTATCTTGTCTGCTGGTGACGTCAGTCAAATCTTTTTCTCAGAGATTTTATTGCGTGCATTGTGCACTGAAAATTTTCTGCTCGCTTTCCAGTTTATTGAATTTCATATACTCATTAAAGTAGTCCCTGGAATGAAAACGTTTGCGAATCCGTGAAATTTCTATGGATGGTCTAAACACCCGGAAAAGTTTATTTTCTGTTTGCCGTTGATTTTAGTTGTTTATCTGATGGTAACAATGACCCTCGGAACCGTCTCAATCTGCGTAACGGTCTTTGTTCTCAACGTTCACCACAGCCATCCATCTGGACGCCCTCGTGCCTGGCTGCGCCACTTGGTTCTCGTTCACATCGCCCGCCTGCTTCGCATGACGACCTCCTACAGACCCCGTCGACCGCATCATCATCATCACCACCACCATCATTCCAGCGCCACAGAGCAGGTCTGGAAGAGGCGACCGGGCTTCGAACCCGCACAGCGGAGAAACAATTTCCAGATGAACGGCAGCGTCGCTATCCGGACGGATAAATCGCGCCCGAAGAACCATATGAAGACCCTGCACCCGGTCTGCGGTCAGCGGCTCAAGGACTACTTCGCCCGGACCCTCTTGCCCCGCCGTCAGCCAGTCGACACCGCTCCGGCGCTTCTGGCCATATCGTCGCACAATGGCAGCGACCATCCAGGAACCTCGTCTAAGGACTACGGCGCCGAGTGGCGCGAATTAGCGCAGGTGTTAGATCGACTGTTCTTCTGGGTTATCTGTCTACTGATGACTTCATCGACTATCTTTATCCTCCTCTATCCGAAATATTCAGGCGTTGAGGACGGCTGGTAGGGAATGGATGGTCAAACCATTCGCATATCAGCAGAAACATTGACGGAAATCGGTCGCAACTTGAAAATGGCTAAATTCGTACGAATTTTGTCGAACTCGTTATTGGTCGGTGTGCCTAAAACTATTGTTGAGTCTGGTTAGACGGTTGCTGGTTCATCAAAAGTCTGGAATTTCACTCCTCTTACTGAACAACTGTAAATTTGCCGAAAACCTCTAGATCCAAATGTGAAGTTTTCTCCAGAGACTGTTTCAATGCTACCTACTCTGGCAGCTCAGCGCTGATCCGATTGATTCTGGATGGACTTATAGATACAGAAAACACGATCACAGCCACTCAGAGCCACTATTATATCAGGCTACTTTTTTAGAACCAATGCCGAAAAGGGCATCACCTTTTACCCTCAGAAATAAATAATGGAAACCAGAAAATTTTAAATTATGCACTGAAGCTTTAGGTGAATAGCCAATAATTAATTAGGCATAATAAACTAGCCTAATCTCTTGGTATAAATATTGACTTCAAATGGCTCGTTGAAATAGTGCAACCTTAACCACACACACATAAAGTCGCTCGGAATGTTATTAGACAGTTTATAGACAAATGACAAAACACAAGTAATCCCTGCAGTGTTGGTCTATTGAAATAGTCAATAATCAAATGCATTTAAATAGTTCTAGAACTATTTAGCGACTATTTTAAATAGTTAGCGAACCGGCCTATTTAAATAGTATTTATAAATAGCAGCTATTTAATACTTGATTTTAAATAGTTGTATTAATCATCTTGGTAGAAATATTGACAAAACATTTGAGAAATGGTTCCTCAAGATTAATCAAGACTTTTGGTGAATAACCTAAAGGTGACTGTATTACTGATCAAAATCGTCAGATAACTAGTGAATGCTTTTATTATAGACAGTGATAAATTATAGACAAATTTTGACAAAAATTAAATAGTATTTATCATTTAAATAGTTCTTTCTTTTATTTTAAAAAAATATTTTATTTTTATCTTCAACTATTTTCCAAACACTGGCCCTAGAGCCTATCAAAGTCTTTCTTCTAGTAAAAAATATTATTGTTATCTTGTATTTTAACCGAGTAAATCTGCTGTTATCAGGCGGCAACGTGTTGCCTAAATTCGTAAAAAAACTAGATTCGTCAAGGAATTAATTGGTGGTAAGCCCTTTTTCTGTTAATTTTCGTCGAAACCTGTCATTTTCAATTGTCTGATGCTTTGTTCAAACTGACTGATATGATGATAGAACTATTTGAACGCAACTTATATTTACTCGAATGACTTTGAAAATTCATACAAGAACCAAATAGTTAAATCGATCATAATTTCTGCGTACGGTGAAGCTCGAGAGTCAATATAATGTATGATTGGAAATAGAACAGATGGCTGATTAAGGAAACATCAGCTGACGATTATTTGGTGTATGTCTTGCCTGGAATTTTTCTATACGTGGAACCGAAATGCTGAAAAATAAGACATACATACTTCTAACATGTTCATACTCCAAATTATATTTACATTTACGATTGATAAATGTAATTCTTAGGATCACAATTTTCTGCGGACCGCGGATTTTTGAGCCACGCGGCGGAATTTTCACACGTTTGCGCGGGTTTTGGTATTGGCCGTTGATAGGAGACCATCGGCCACGTGACCGATGACGCAATTATTGACGCGCTTCCTGTTTATACACTTAACCCACTGCGCACTAAAACTCCGATGGAGACAGACAGACAACAGGAGGACTGAAGGGCAAATCCTCAGGCTCAGTCAGGCCGGCTGAAGGCGTAATACAAGTCCCCTTTAGTTGCGAATTTAGCTAATTATTTTTATCTAAAATGCACACAAATGTCAAATTAGATGTTGGTGTTAAACGACATTTGTCTTGTCTAAAACAGCGCAACATCTGACCTGTGAGTTGCTGAATTCCGAATATAAAGAGAACAGCAAATGCAGTGACTCAATACGCGAATTATAGATCGGATGTCAAGAAGACCTGCAAATATATTAATGATTACATTCACATTTATACCGACATCCTTTCCAACGAATGTCACTCTACAGCAGGCAGGGATATATCCTAGAAATAACCCTGACAGCAGAGCTACTCAAATTGTTTGCGTGGCGTTCCGGAAATTTGTACCGAGACGCAGCTGGGGTCCAATCCGATTAAACAGGTTCAAGTTAACTTTTCTTGATGAGCAAAAACGCGTCGTCGTGTCATATATGCTGCGCTTTGAATTTAAATAAATAGGCATAAAACACTACAATAAAGAATAATTATTTAGTTTTATACCGTTTTTTTGACTCTGCAGTTTTAAGAAAAATTAATATTTAATATTAATATTTTAATAGCATTTTGCAGCAATCAAAATTATTTCAGTGCGATGCAAGAAATTCGTTAGTAACAATTCGATAAGCACGGCATTTTTAGCATTTTCAGAAGCCTCCATGCACGGCGGATTCCGTTCTGGACTCCGGGGAGAAACTGAAAAAGTCTCCAAAGCCGGGGGGTCCGGACTGCCGACCCGCCAATTTTTGAAAGCAGCCCTGCCATTTCAGCCCTGCTCGACAGAGGTACTTTGACCGAATAACAGCGGGTAAAGGCAGTACAAAGCCTTGAACTAAAGTAGCTTCCATTCCACAAAGCTTATTAAGAAATTATCTGGCATCATGGCATGTAGACAAGTTCCGAGGCCCGATAAATAAGACACGAGACTTTTGAACAATTAAATGGTTTTGAAGAACGGACTACACCGATATCGATATAGGCCTAAACATCCTCAAAATTCTGCAAATAACCATACACTTATTCATACTGATACAAGTATTCCTAATTCTAATTTAACCTCTCGTGTTTACACTTCTTTAATCTACAGCATGTCTCTCTCTCTCTCTCTCTCTCTCTCTCTCTCTCTCTCTCTGCCACCATTGTCTTTCAATGACCTTGATATGCTGCGTTGCCATCGATCAATATCATTTGCTGGCAAGCTAATTTAAAAGCACTGAAAAGATGCAAAGACACTATTAAATGCACTTATATCACTCACTGCAGACGATGTCAACGAAATCCGGCAAGTCGCAGTCTAAGTCGGCCGTCGGTAAACTTATCTAACAAACATGACAAGCATGCCAGGCGTCAATGACGAGTTGTTTGGATCCTGTAAGACTAAGACGACATAAAAGTCGCTGAGAAACAATGGCGTAGCGAGGGTATCCGGCGCCCCGGGGCGAAACCATACTGATGGTACCCTCTGAAAAATTCAAATTCTTAACTTCAGAAAATTCCTGACTTGGAGAAAAAGGTCATCGACACTTATATCCTTATTTTTTATTTCACTTGATAATTATCCATAACAACCAAAAAACGTCGTCGCCACTTATTGGTGTGAACAACCCGCGTAATGCCCTTTGCCACCCTGATCCAAAACCCGATTTTGGCCCCCTCCAACTCGGCGCCGAGGCCATATGCCCTCCCTCTGGCCCCTAGCTACGCCACTACTGAGAAACAATTTCATGTTTGGCTTTTGGACCTAACTACAAGGAAGTCACAACGGCCTCATTAATCTCAATTATGTTAGTTAACATTTAGACATCGTTCGTTATGCTTGCCTGTATGTACTGTATATGTATGCTCTAATAATGCCATAATTGTTTCGGCTTGGGCTCCGAGTAGACCTCTTTGATGAAGTTCACAACATCCCCTAGCCTCCTATTCTGGAAACTCCTGTAGCTCTACATTTAACCCCTTAACCGTGTATTTAACTGTAACTCAATGTAAAATGGACGGATATATCCAGGGTGCGATTTGTGACCTGGAGCAGTGGGGGGGATATGTCGAGCTTGGGGGATGTAGTTGTTGGAAACTGTAGCAGTGGGGGATGTAGTGGTGGGGGATGTAGCAGTAGGGAGATGCAGTTGGGCAGTGGGGGGAGATTCCCCCTTCCCCCTCACAAATCGCGCCATGGATATATCCAGGATCCCCAGTTAAAGGGTTAAGTCTAGTTGATAAGATTCATCATACAAGGTGTTATTACTTTTGTGGCGAAAACATGTAACTATTATATGCAATTACCTGTTGCAACTGTTCTTCCATTTCTGGCATCCATTCTTGCATCAAGTCATCAATGGATGGCATATTCCTATGGTGTGAAAGGTGACATAATTAAATGCAATCAACTGCCATTTCATATCTCAACTACGTTCTTCGTAATTTTAATCTACCCTTTTGGTCTGGGCAATTCCATGTCTCGTTTCAGTTCCACAGTTTGGAATAGCTGTTTCTTATAATTATTCTTTTCACCAAATGGACAAAATTACATTTTCAGGCCTTGAATAAAGTTGGTTGGTCTTAACATTTACATAACTTTAATTAAATAGGATAAGAAATTTGCCTTTTGAGTTTTTCACGACTGTCTCTGGCGGGGCCTTACATGATAGACAGACCTTCCAAAAGTTAGGAGTCTGTTTAATGGTGAAAAGTGTGAAGTTAGGCAACAGAACTTCATAAGAAAATGACAAGCAAGCAGAGACAACTCATATAACGCCATATATATAGCAAAGGCCAAAATCAAAGGCACTGTTGACAACATTGGCGAGTCAATGAGGCACGGAAAATGTCGGTCTTGAAAATCTGCTTTCAGATAGTTCGAAGGAGTTCACTGTTTTTGACGAAATTCAGCTGTTAATCCATGAGAGAAAGGGATTCTGCAAGAAAATACTTTGACAGCATTTACACGTAAACGAGAAGCTGGAGAAAAGGGGCATCGAAGGTCCACACAGATGGTAAAAGGAATTCTCCATGGCATGGTGTAATTGAGGGTGAATTCTTGAAGCGGTCTATCGCGGGAGAGTAATCCCTCACCGAACATGTGGAGCCTCCACTGGTTCTATAATTGACGGAAATCTCTCTCACTGATTTGCATCACATGTAGAAGTGGTGTTTGCTGAAAACAGGTCCGAAATACTCTCCTAAAAACTAGAAATTTCTTGCATGTCTTTTGAGGCTAACCTCGTGTAGTGGATCTTAGGAGGTGGATGGATGCGATGAAGAGCAACCAGACTGTTCACCCACTCGTCAATTTCCTTCGGATCGTGTGCAATGCTCTTCACAATCTGACAAATGAGAATAAATAGAATAGAAATTCACAGGGAAGTGGTGACGATAATTCAAGAATATCTCTTAATGGAATGCAACAGTTAACCTTCAACAATATTCCTCAGACCAATGATTTTGGCTACGACAACTCTTAGCACCTACGTGTCACATCCTTGATTTTTATTTGCCTACCAAGACTTGCAACAATTTTTTATAATGTCAGTTTTCAGAATAGCTCAAGTTCTATGCTAAGCAGCTCTTGGGAAAATGTAATCTGGCGAAACTGTTATTACAAGAGCTCTTGAGGACAGATCTTTGCTAAATGAAACTTCAGAAAAATGAAAACTTTAATTGTTTAGGAGAAATATTGATATTTTGCAAATAAGTCTTGAATTCCATCTGTCTATTTTGACTTGTTTGGCACAAATTTATTTGAGAGATAAACCAGTGACAAAAAATTCAAACCTCCTGGGATTGCACCGAATAATACAGAATAAGGTGCCATGGACCAACTGTACCAGAAGACAATGGTGGAACTAAACACAGCGGAAGATCGTCGAGCGCAGACGAGGTTGCTGTGAGCGGATATCCAATTTAAGTGGATACTGCGGTCACCTCAATATACCGTGAAGTCCTGACCAGTGCACGGAGAATATGAGGTTATAGAAGGACATGAAAAAAGTATAAATGGAGAAATTTTGAGTCTGGCTATTGCCACTAATGAGCTGGCAGAAGGAAACTATGATGGTGAGATGCAAAAATTGCATCACAAAATTTGTTTGTCAATGAACATGAACCTGAACTTTTGTACAATGCTTGACTGAACCTGCTGTCTTAAAAATGTGATGGGTAACCCAGTGACCCATCAAATTTTGGTGACCCCTTTGACCCATTGCCATCTCTGCTTGCAGTGATAACTATAAATGTAGATGCCACTGATACCTCCTTCGTGTGTTTCATCAGTAATGCTTTTCTGTTCCATTTTCAGAGCTAATTTGAAGACAGCAGGATCAGTCTGTTTTGCAGCTGGCTCATCAATGACCGTCATTCCAAGCAAGTCTGGCTTCCCATCCGGCCTTGGAACCTGAAAGAATTTCCACTAATTTTTCTGATGACAATGATTCACAGATGGCTGCATCAACCATCAAATAAAACTTAATCTACTAAAGCAAAAAGCATATTTCCGGATCATTATTTCAGTAAAATGTCATTTCTTTGCCATTTTGCTGTTTGTTTATATAATAATTGTTGGTGGAATAGTTAATAAATATAATAGAGGATGGATAAAAATGGAAAATTCTCATCTAAATTTTGATTCTGTCTTTTACCAACTGCTAAAATGTACAATTTAATACCTTAATCATTGCATATTTACCTTAATCATTGGATCGACATCACTCACAGCTGCGATGTAATTAGGAATGAATGGCTTCAAATAAAGATCCAAACTGAATTCCTGTGGTTGAAAGCTGTCGAAAAGAAAATAGTTATAAGAGGTCAAAATTCTATCTCACAGTTAATTTTTGCATTGTCAAAATACAATTGAGAGGAAAGATAGCAGAGTGGCAACAGCGTTGGACGATAGAGCGGGAGGTCGCAGGTTCAACTCCCGCAGGAGTGACTATGGTCGACTCAGTCTTACTTGCTAGAGGGCAGTTATAACATCAAATTGAGGAGCAGCGTTCACTGCGAAGTAAAGCGCAGGTCTAGACGTTTGGCTGGCAACCTACTCTAGGTTAATGGTGCATGCCACCTGCGTCACTGTATGCCTAAGAGACCGGAGATCAGCATCGGCCCCAAAGCTTGAATTCGGGCATGGGAAAACTTTACTACTTTCTTTTAAAAATGCAAACACATTGACTACCTAAAAAGGCTCTGTGATCATGCCTTTCATTGACGAAAAGCCGAATAAACTGTTGAAATAAATTCTTTTATTGCAAGAAAAGTAATTCCAAACATCAAAATCGATTGAACACTTTTACTAAGAACATGAAATTACTTTTAAATTGTTATTATTAGGCATGCAGCTGTAACAAAGCCATCTTTTACAAAATCCTACAGCCTAGAAAAAAATGAATGAGCAGCCAGATCTAAAATCAGCTCATGATTATTAAGCTGCAAAAATATTCTGCCATTTATGAAATTAAAAGAAAATAAAAGGAATACCCAGCAATGTAACGAAAAAGATCCTTTATTTCTTTGCTCACAGGTAGATCATCGCAGTTTTCGACACAAATTCTGAAATTTAATAAAATCCTGTCAATGGAAGAGGTTTATTTATTTACATTACATGTAATTCTATGTGTCAAGTTATATATAAACTTCAGTTTGTTAAGTTCATTGACTTGGGGCAGACTTAATTTATTCATCAAGTTTGACAAATTTATTCGTGTACTGTACAATATTATCTTAATTGTTACATATGATTGATTTGTCTCACATTTAATGTCTTTGTCTTTTTAATAAAACTGTCAATATAATTATAACATAAAATCTGAACTAGATCAAACAAAGTCTATTTGACACTGTTTTGTAAAAGCATAGGAAATACTTCTTATGATAGCTAAATGATATTAATTTCATTAGAAAGAATTCCATCAGATCACATGTGTTCCATAAGAGTTGCAGTGCTATTTATTTGCACTTAGAAACATTCTGTATGTATCTGTCAGAGATCTATTGGTCTTGAAATTGTGATGAATAAACGAACCAATCACAGCTGCTTATTGCTGCATAAAACTTTGTTTTACAATGATCATTCATCACTGGAGTCATCAAATTACTATAAGTTCTAAACATTTCCTTCCTCTCCCTTCGGTTTTGTTGCTAGATCAACATGTTACTTTGAGTTGGCTGGTCTACTCAGCATTTGCAGGTTCTTTTTGCTGCTGTCTTCCAAACTGCAAAATGGTAACTTCTATAGCACCATTTTCAAATATCTACTTACCACTGACTATGGCTTTTGATTGACAAAATGCATGACAAAAATTTCATGAAGTATATTGCATTCATATATTCAAAAAATTTCACAACTTTACTGAATATCTTTAAGAATTTTTATATTGTCCAAATCCTACACTTTTCTAAGTGATGTGATTTTTCCTTCGACCTCTTCTGCTCCTGTGTCCTCTTCGTTTTCGTCATCTTCGTCCTCAGCATAGTCAGAATATTCTTCCTTGTCTTCATCACCATTACAACTTGACAACATCCGCTGAAGTAAATAAAAATTAAGTTAAAAGAAAATCAATAAAAAACCTTTTAGATGCTCTGAACAGCTCATAACCTCATAACCATTGAAGATATCTGAGAGAATTATAAACTGCAGATAATTAAACCAGTTTGGATGCATCCAGGAATGCTTCTACATCAATAATTACTTTACAAAAATAACAAAAAATTGTTCTCATTGCTGTAAAAGGTGTGCCCTACCAAAACTAAGAACTGCAGTCATATCCTAACATTAACTGCAGTCTGTGATAAAAAAGGTCTTAATATTCATTACTATTACGTCATGACAGAAATCAAGTATAAGCCTAATCCTACATTAAGTACATGCACCTGTGGGTCGATAAAGAGTGTCTTTATGGAAATTTATTTTAAAATTTAAATAGACTCCAAGAGCTTTTCATTGAATCAAATGCAACAAAGAAAACTTCTATCTGACAATTAAAACAACTATGCATCACAGAGAAGTCTTGGTCAATCAGCAAACATAAAATTTACCTCAGTGCGCAATTCTCTACCATCACGTAACATGGTTACCATTGAAATGATTTGATCTGCAATCAGAATGAGGTTTCATTAAATCAAAATTATTCTATACATACAGTAATTTGTAATTTATATTTCCCCATATTGGTTTGCAGTCACTAAAACAGTCCCATTAGCTTCAGTTACACTCTAAGTATGTTTCCAAGATGTATTAACAAGTAAGTCATGAATGCAAATTCTTCAGAAAATGAGGCACAATTGTATTAGATTTACGTTAAAATAAATGACAATTCTCACCATCCTTAGATGGATTTCTAGGCACAAATCCTGCCAAGATGGTGTTGCGTTCTTCATCATCATATTCATCTTCATCATAATCATAACCAGCAACAACTGCTTCATCATAAGGCTGATTTTTGTGCACTGTGGTTATCATGTTGATCAACTGAACTGGCTAAAATATATTAATTGAAAAACAAGTAACATGCAAATAAACTTTGCAGATTTTCAGCTGTGATTTTTCTTTACGGATTCAAATGTTGCAAATAGCCTTAAACAATTGTGACACAAAAATGGTTGAGAAACCTCTTCGTCACATCAAATTTCTACGGGTGAAAAGCAGAGACTCTTACTCAATTTTTAATCCTTCTTTCTATAATCTCCAAAACACACTTCATACTAGACACCATACACCTTTCTGTGTGAACCAAATTAACCCTCATAACTATGAGCACACAGTTCATATATCTAGGTCAAACAATGTGCAACTCTTACTATACTCAAAGTAAACATGACTATTACTGGCATATTTGACAATCTGCACAAATGTAAAGAATGAGTGGCGATTCTCGAGCCAAAGAAGTGACCAGAAAAAAAAGGTCAGAAAGCAAAGCTTTAGGCCTGGGACAACCATCAATAATTACCACATTTGCCGGAAGTTACCAGCGAACGTCTGGCAAGTTACCGACAATCATCAGAATCATCGGTATAACTAAACTTGACCTTAACAAAATGAAAAAATGAAGACCAGACCAATTTTGTCACACAAAACACAATACTCAGTATCTGATTGGCATAAGAGTCAATCAATTAAAACATGTTTGAAAACTAATTTAAAGGAACAAAAAGCGCTACATAAAGATTCAGAATAAATTTACACCATCAATTGCTCTCCTGGCTGTTCATGAATATATTTTGTCTGCTATGGATAAGGGCAAAGTAACTGCACTTATTTTACTGGATTTGTCTGCAGCTTTTGATACAATAGATCATGCAATCATTCTCCGTAGACTGTCAGATCTCCAAAAGAATTGTGTATTTTCCAATCTAGACAAAACACCCATCTCTTTAAATTGACATATCCTCCATTGCCTTGCTTTGCTGCAGAGGCGGATCTAGGGGGTGCAGGGGGGTACAGATGTTCCCGGGCGCCGAGGTGTGGGGGCGCCAAAATTGGTTTAAGGTAGTATGTTTCGCTATGGATGATGACCATTTTTTGCTTGCAGGGTATTCGCGAAGTTGAATGAAGACTGAAGGGGCGCCAAAATGGGCAGAACGGCGTCCTTTTTTACTTCTTGTGATTTTCGTCGAGTTGAGGGGGCGCCATCAGTATGCTTTGTCCCCGGGCGCCGGACACCCTAGCTCCGCCTCTGCTTTGCTGTTTTTCACAGACTGATCTCTGAAATGACCTGGTCTTTTACTGATGAATTTGAAGTACCATCGACTGATATCTTTAGAGTATTAGAAATGGTGCTATAAAAGTGCATTATTATTATTGTGCTTGAAATAGAAGAAATGACAATTGAATTGTGTTTAATCAGTCAGCAATACATTTTCTAATAATAATCGAAATAATGATGATGATTTTGATGATGATGATGATTATAATAATAATAATAATAATAATAATAATAATAATAATAATAATAATAATAATAATAATAATAATAATAATAGAATACTAACATTTTCTAAATCCGTGTCCAGATTGAAGTCGTCGTCGTTGTCTGCCATTCTTAGTCGATAAGAACTTTTAAGCGAAGTTGAAATTTAATTCTTATTTATAAAATCTGAACGAACGCCGTCTGCGTAACCAAGAGCGACGATATATTTCGCACAAAATGGAAAACATTTGCAGCATAGACTTTAATATCACAAGACAGAGTCTATGGTATCAGAAAGTGAGGCCAGTTTGTAGGGCTGCGCTAACCGAGTAGTTTAGGAGTCGAGTAGGAGTCGAGTAGCTTTGCGAGTACTCGAGTACTCGCGTAAAACCGGAAGTACATGATTTACAAACGTTACACGTCACATAATGCTTATTATTTGCCTCATGGCCCTCATTTAACCAAAGCAGAACATTATATACAGTTACATATCAATTTTTCATATATTCAAGCGTTTTCAAATTTAGTATAACAGAAGTTACAGATCAGAAACTATTTTACCGGTACGGGCAAAAATATGAGGTCTTCACTAGAGTTGGCCCACTGTGGATAACATCATAACTAGCTGGGACATAACGAATAAGAATAACCTAAATAAGACTGATTAATAATTAATTATTTGTAACAAATAACGGTAGGCCAAATTTTAATGAAATCCTTTGGTAATTCTTTATTTATCTATTCTATTCATTGTTTAGTTATTCTATGCGAGTACTCGACTCCAAAAAAATTACTCGACTCCAATTTGGAGTCGAATACTCGCGTTACTCGAGTTACTCGGCGCAGCCCTACCAGTTTGCATTGATGGTGTGTCAAGAAATGTTTATCCCGCTGAAATCTTGAAAAATTTGGTACACTGTTGGAACGGATATCGTTTAGCCGTTTAACTTACTTAATGTGGACTAGTTGTTTAAATATTGTGTAATTGATCGTCTGATTTATGCGAATAGCCGCGACGTTGCGCAGTCGCTGCCGCAAATAAGCCTTCGAAAATTACATAGACATAGGTCACATAGTAACATGGGCTTATAGTCGTATAAATCAGCACTGCACAAAACGGCTTCAAACTCAACTAATAATCGACCTAAAGATCTACTTTTACGATACGATTATAGTATTTATATTCGGAAATCAATTGGCACGAATAAGAATTGTGGAAAAGATGAGTAAAAGATCAAACGGAACACATTTAAAGCAACCAATCCGCTTATACAAAACATCATTCAACAGAAACCGTCCTCACATACATTTATGACAAACTCCTCACTGCCATTGGCTCTCAACGAGTTACTGGTCTCTGTCTCCTTGATCTTTCTGCTGCCTTTGATACTATAGATCACAAAATCCTACTGAAACGCCTTTCCCTCTGGTTTGGAATATCTTCTGTAGCTCACCGCTGGTTCCAATCCTATCTCCAATCTAGATCCTTTCAAGTTTCATGCCAGAATCAAACTTCATCACCTTCCGATCTATACTATGGAGTACCACAAGGATCTGTCCTTGGACCGGTTTTGTTCAGTCTCTACACTACCCCACTGTCATCCTTAATCAACTCTCTCAAATTGAATCATCAACTTTATGCAGATGACACTCAATTATTTCTTTCGTTTACTCCATCTTCCTTTAAGGCATCAATCTCTGAACTAGAATCAGCATTTTTGTCAATCTCATCGTGGATGTCAGCTAATCTCCTTGCCCTCAATCCCTCCAAAACAGAATTTCTCTTATTTGGACTGCCACAACAACTGAAAAAATTGAAAATCCCACACTGATTTTAGCCCCAGATACAATAATAACCCTGTTCCAACTGCAAAAATCTTGGATTTACTTTTGACTCCTCCCTAAATTTTGAAGCTCACATATCTCAACTATCAAAAACCTGTTATGCTCACATTCGTGATCTACGTCGCCTTCGTCCCTACCTTGATATTAAAACTGCTTCCACTATTGCCACTTCAATAGTTCACTCTAAGTTAGACTACTGCAACTCACTGTTTCACAATCTTCCAAAGGCTTCCATATGTAAACGCCAATCGATTCAAAATGCCTTAGCTCGTGCAGTAACTAAATCGCCTAAATTTTGCCACATTACACCATTACTCAAATCTCTCCACTGGCTCAAAATAACAGAACGCATTGAATATAAAATAATATCGATGACTTATAACTCACTTCATACATCAAAACCAGTCTACCTAAGAAATCTGATAATTCCACAACAACCTGGATCTACTAGATCCTCTTCACATGTAACTCTCCTTCGACCTCTGAATCAATCATCTCTCAAAATTTGCAATCGTGCTTTTTTTCATATGCGGCACCTGAGCTTTGGAACTCAATTCCAATATCCCTTCGCTGTCTACATCAAAGCCAAATAACAAACTCTGAGTCACAATTTTCTCCCCTTCTTGCAACATCTCCTCATGTTTTTCTTTCTAAACTAAAACCATTTCTCTTTATAAAATCATTTCCTCCATAGCTATAGCATCCTGCCCACTTGCCCTTTTGATTAAATGACCCGGCATGAATGACCCACCTTTGGCTATAGCTACTTCATTTGAGATTGAGCGCGTAGGAATAAGGAGCTACTTCGGTGCATCTTTTGAAAGCGCTTTAGAAATTAACGAGATTTTACTTACTTACTTACTTTTTACTTAACTATGGTACACCATATTAAAGCGGTGACGTCGTCCATATCTAAGTAGGCGCTGCTCTCAAATAAATATGATAGCGCTAAAGAATTATGAGGTCTTCAAGATATCTGCGGGGTAAACATTTCTTGACACACCATCCATGCAAACAGGCTTCAACTTTGGCCTGACTTTGCCATAGATAGACGGCATCTGGTGTATTATAATAAATCTATGATTTGCAGGCAGTGTGCCACGGCCAAAAAATGTTTCTCGCCAAAGCGTCGTGTGAAAATAGCCAAAATGCAAAGATAACCCGCCCAAAAGCGATACCGGGCGGTTGATAGTGGAAACTTCTTTTTTTATCATGCGAAGAAAAAAATTTGTTGCCCAGAAACTTTAACAGAAAATTGCCAAAATATAGCCAAAAGTTGCAAAAGCAGTCAACCCTAACCCTAACCCTTCCACTACACTTACAACTCACCAAAAAACGTTATATAGCACTATGCTACAACTTACTACATAGAACTACGACAATAAGTGCTGTGTTTTCCGAAATCTAATTTATCTAAATCACCTAAAAGAGAATTTTAAAGCGAAGCAGCGGACATGCAACCTAAAAATAGCCAAAATAACCCACAAGTATGTTAGGATACAGCCAAAGAAATCGCACACGAAAAATTGCCGGCCAAAATTTTTGTAAACTAGCCAAATTTGGCTGTAGGCCTTAAACTAGCCAATCTGGCAACACTCTAATCTAATCTAATCTTAAACTTCTATAGCGCCACTTCATAATGCACAGGAGCATCAACCGATAGCACGCCACATCCAAATAATTAAGGGTCCAGGTCAAATCCAGGGTATCCGGCCAGGCAAACGGGTGACAGTCTATGGTGGATAGGCCAGGTCAAAAAGATGGGTTTTAATCTTTTTCTAAGAATCTGTAATGAATTTGCAATGCGCACATATTAAGGCAATGAGTTCCAGAGTTTGGGGCAGCCACTGAAAAGGCACGAGAACCAAGAACTGTTCGAGTATGGGACAGGGAGAGAACTACTGCAGACGAGGATCTGGTCGAGTATTTGCTTGTTTGCATAGAAAGTTTAGAAAGAAGGTAACTATTGATTCCTTGTAATATTAAAGTGTTTTGTATACCTGAAGACAGATTTTAAAGTCTATTCTTTCTTTAATTGGAAGCCAATGAAGACCCTTACGGGCCGGGGCTAGATGTTCACGTTTTGGGGTTTTTGAAACCACCCGAGCCAGTGAATTTGAACTCGTTGGAGTTTAGCCAGGCCCAGGTTGGATTTTGAGATGCCAAAGAGAAGGGAGTTGCAGTAACCAAGACGGCTAGACACTAAGGCATTTGCCAAGAGCATTAATGCAGATTTATTTATAAATTTCCGAATACGGTACAAATCACGGAGATGGTAGTGAGCTACTTTACAGATGCTATTTGTATGATTTGTGCGGGGCTTTTTTGTAAAAAAATATTTTCCGGATCGCAACAGTCGGAAGTCACTTGTCAACATATGACGTAGTCACGTAGCTACTAGCTACACACACACACACACACACACACACACACACACACATATATATATATAATGATTATAATCAATACAATACCAACAATGTATAGATAGATAGATATAGTTCTGAATTTTCTATTTAATTAATAATTTAATTTTGCAAAAAAGTCTTCGGATTTTCCGGAACGCGGTCCGGATTTTCCGGAGCGCCGCTCCGCCTCGCTCCGGCACAAAAAAGCCCTGGAATTGTGAAAGAAAATGTGGAATCAAAAATAACTCCCAGATCTCGTGCAGAAGTGCTTACAGGAATAGTCGAATCCCCAAGCTTAACAGAGTTTATAGAGTCAAATTTATTGAACTGGGGCTTTGTGTCTAACAGTAGAAATTCAGTTTTAGCCGGATTTAAAAGCAATTTATTTGAATCCATCCAGGACTGAATATGAGAGAATGCTTGAGAAAATTTAATAGTTTCCAATGATGCTTCTGCTGAAGACTTATCAAATGAAATAATAATCTGAGTATCACCTGCATATAGGTGGTAATCTAGGCGATGGTCTGACAGTAATGAACCAAGAGGATTCGTGTATAAAGTGAAAAAGAGAGGACCAAGAACCGAGCCCTGGGGGACCCCACAATTTAAATAGGCCGATGATGAAAAAGTACCATTTGCGCAGACAGACTGAGTGCGATGTCTCAAGTAAGTAGTGAACCAATGCAGCGCTGAATCAGATACACCAAACCAATGCTGGAGACGGTGTAAGAGGATGGAATGATCCACAGTATCAAAAGCTGCTGATAGATCAAGAAGTATTAATGCGGTGACCTTGCCGCCACACTGTTTGCAGGGCAGTGAAAAATATTACTTGCCGACATACGGTAAAAGTCCTGTTCATTTGGAGAAATGCGAAAGAAGCGATCCAAAACCGCTGAAGTGGGTCGCGGCTCCAAAATGTTTGGGAAATCCTGAGTTAGATAATTCCAGAGAATCACGATTTTTGTTCTCTATCCGGAGATTTTAACTTAGTTTTCAAAGTTGTACACTATCAATTCTAGACCGACTGGTATATCTATCACTGAGCCTTGCGATTAATAGTTCTCATGCCATACGATTTACTGTTTGTGAATTTGCGTAATGTCGAAATTCGAATTCATATCTGACTAGTAGTGGCGGCTCCACCGGGGGGCAGAGAGGCCCGTGCCCCCTATTGAGTGTCTGGCCCCCCAGTGCCTCCCAGTTGGGACCCTATACTTAATGCTACATACATTAAACAACAAATGGTTGGCCCCCCGTGATTAGAAGTTGCCACCCCAACGGCCCCCCACTTGCCAAATCCTAGAGCCGCCACTGCTGACTAGCTATCCGCGTGACTCGCAACGACAGAGTAGAATACTGTTGAATTACATCTAACTGACCGCATATGCCTACAAACTTCTGGTTCTCTCGCTATTAACAGCTGGTGTCTAAATGTTGATGGGGACCAAGAAATGAGTTGTTGCTCGTCAGAATCGCATGCTCCGGACGTGCTGTTAGCTGTTTCGCTTTTATAGGCCTAATCTTCAATGGAATTGGAAAATGACGTCATTTTACAGCAGAGTACGCCACCTGTCGAAAAATTACGATGATAACGATTTCTGGCATTGTCGGTGACGTCAGTCAGGTGGAGATGCAAAACGGAAGTGACGCTTCGCAGGCAGAATAATTATTGATCCAATGCAAAGAGAAACAGAACCACTGAGTCCTTTGTGGCTGCAGGACATGGCAGTTATTGTGATGAGAAAAGACTCTAGATTAGCAACAGTCCGATTCAGAAACATTTCTCGAATCCTGTAGTAGCCAATAAGTGATCATCTCTCCTTTCCCCTACAAAACAGAATCACGTCAGAATCGAGGGTAAAATTTTGTCAACGCCTTCGTCTAAGTGTGAACCTTCAAACATGTTGTCTAAATATGATCTAAAAATTCTAGTAATTAGCATGCAGTAAATTGACCATTTGGAAAATGTTTTCTAAATTCTGCTTTGCGTTTCTCGATTTACTAAAAAAATATTCCACCCTGAAAGAAAACCTTTCAATAAAATTTTAAAGTAGTCTATTTAAAGCAGCTACTGCAAGATTGGCACAAGTAAAACTATTCCGTGCAAAGAAAATATCTTTTTCAGGTCACTTCATTAGACCCAAACTATCTAATATAGGCCTATAGTGTACTATGTACAAGATAAGGTAATTAAGAATGCTGACATAATGCCTTAACTGTTAGTTTTCTTTAGCCTGCAGTGTTTTATCCAGACTCCAGGCCTTCGGGGGGGGGGGGAATTGAGGCTTTCGTGGGAAAATCGACTTGGTTGGAAGAACACAGTTCAATGCAAAATTTGTGTAAGTGCTGGGATTTGGGAGAGAATTTTGAGGTATGGGGATCATCTCCTCCTAACAGACCTGTATAAAACACTGTCTTTAGGCCTAATTACAGACATCCTCATTACCTTCAGTTCTACAACTCCTCTCTCTTCAGTTACATATCCTCCTAGTTTATCGAGCGTCTTCTTACATTGATGACTGATGTGGATCTTCAACGCTACAATTGAATAATGTAAGTGTTCATTTTATATGGCGCTTTGATATTATAAGCAGGGCCGTCGAGAGGAAGCAAAGGGCAATTGCACAGGGTCCGGCGCCTGCAGGGGGCCCGGGTCGGGTGATGATGATTTATTAACAATAGCCTGAACCTTGAAAAAGACTGGCAAAGGGAAAAAGGTCATCTTCGCGTTAGGAGAACAGGGACCCGGCGAATGTCAGGGGGCCCGGGTCGATCATGCTAAGTAATCCCCTAGAAAGAACCGAGCAGTAAAAAGGTCATCAACACTTTTTCACACTTGCGTTTGTTACTGGTACCCGGAATTCCGATTTACAAAAGACTGACAAGCAAAAAAGGTCATCAGCACTTTCTCACACACTTGTCAGATCATGGGTCCGTGACTATTTTTTGCACAGGGGCCCGGAAATTCTCTCTGCGGACCTGATTATAATATCGTACTGACCATCAGCCTAAAGCGTCACGCACACATTATAATTATTAATGTTCACTTCCGCGCCAGTAGACACGTGAATGCCAGAAACACACAATCTCCGCTCTCCGGGATCGAGCCAGGGTGGAAGGCTCGTCTCTAGATAGCATTGAGCCATCGAAGGATCCAGTATAATTCAAAGGCTATCACGGAAAACTAGGTTATTGAATGTGGAGGAGTTACTACAGTGGTTTTCACACA
>CM030840.1:6865505-6885505 GCA_018105865.1 Metaphire vulgaris | reverse complement strand
AAGACTTTCTGTTTTCAATTTCTCGTCGAGCAGCTGAACGGTTCTTTCGGCAACCAGTTCCTCCAGGTGTGTCTGATAATGTTCCATTATCGACATGATGTTGTCCAATATATTCTGCTTCCTTGATTAGAAGAATAATATGGCGTCAAGAGAAAGATTAATTTAGAGAAAATCTACTTGTTCGATACTAAATTGGACTCTCATATTTCTCGTTTTTTACGAAAGTTCTTTAAATAGTAGTGGCATATTTGAAACTTTAAACTGATATCCCAATGTTTTAATATGGCACTAACTTAGGCCTATCTTCTGTGTGATTGCAAAACACAGATGAATTCTGCGTAATCAATTGTGTCTGTTTGGTTAAATAACAACGTTTCTGCAATCGCGTTTCCTCACAACAATATTATCCCAGATCTTCTGTATTCATTACCAAGTAGGTTCCCACCATTGAAAATGCATGAGACTCGCAGATATAAGCAAACCAATATACAGTAGGCTTGCTTTTCACTCACTTTGATACAAATTAGGAATATTGCTTATAGAACTGTTTCCAATGTCCGTGTGACTGTGTGCCTGTAGTGTGTGCGTAATCCTGTAGGCTATATGTGACAAACTAGAGTTCCTAGATAGACATCAAATTCTCGAAAGCTCTCTAATTATGATCGGATCAAGCGATCTCTTGGTGGAGCCAAAAGGTGATCGTAATAACTTAGGCCATCGCTTTATGATCGTTGTCTCATGGTAGAAAATGGAGGCTGCTTCGAAGACTGTTCGCTAAATAAACTGTTGTCAGGGCCGTCGAGAGGAGGGGCGGGGGAAGGGGGCAAATGCACAGGGGCTCGGCGGTCTTGAGGGGTCCGGGCCGATGATGAATATGTATAATTCAAAAAATACCAATAATTATGTTGTGAATGGGGGCCCGGCGAGGAAAAGGGGGCCCGGGACCCGAGGTCATCAAAAGAAGAAATTTACAGCGTGAAAAAAGCGACAATCAAAAAAAGGTCATCACTAGTTTTTGAGAGTGGATTCGACGGTTCGGTGAAACCAGTGACGAGCAAAAAAGGTCGTCAGCTATATTTTAAGACTTTCCAAGGGTCCGCCGGCCATTCTGCACAGGGGCCCGGAATTTCTCTCGGCGGGTCTGACTGTTGTATAGACGCACATGCCGTTAGTCAATGGCTTCAGCTGGTGTCTTATGGTTCTGAAGTCCGGTCTCAGTGCGGCCGTTTCGTTCCAGCACTCCCACATGCACTGGATTACGTAGGAATTGCACTGCAGCGTTGTCGTATCCGGTCGAAAGTAAGCCTTTCCGGGAACTGGATTCTTCACTCGATCGACTATTTCTACAGAATGAACGAATAACGAAGCATGACATCAATGGTCGAAGAATGGCCACCACTCGATATATTATAATTTATTATTATCCATCGGTTGAATTCTGTTCGGTCAAACTTCGCCGTAGGACCTGCTATCGAGAACGTCTACTACGCCTAGTGTACGCCTAGGTAAAGGTAAGTAAGTAAGTAAGTAAAATCTCGTGAATTTCTATAAAGCTTTCGAAAGGGGGTGGAAGATGGCAGAGTGGGTTACGTGCTGTAGCGTCAGGCTGACGGAGCGGGTTCAAGCCCCGTCAGTACCCATAGTGGCTTTCACACAGGCATTAATGCCTTCTAAGCCACTTTAAATTATGTTAGGTTTAAGTTTAAATTTAAAGCAGGTATAGGACTACCGTAGTAGCTTCATAGGAGCTTAAAGGTAGGTCCCCGTACTCTAGTCCGAGCGTTGGGCTCCGGCTCTTATCTCGGGTATAGGAAATCAGCGACGTAGGCGATATGATCTGTTAATCTGGGATAGGTTGCCATTACTTTCCCCAGGCCCACGTTTTACCTCGCAGCTTAACGCTTCTCCTCAGTTTATCACCGCCCTCTAGCAAGTAAGACTGAGTCAACCTCATGGCTCCTGCGGGAATCGAAACCGCGACCATCTGCTCCATCGTCCAGGGTTTGCCTACTTTTCTAAAATTATGATAAGGCTTCAAACGATGCAAAGGATTGCACGCACGCACGCACACACACACACACACACACTTAGAGGAGCATAGACGCACGAGAGGAGTTTGAAATTTGAAATCTATCTCTCCGCGTTGCCTACTCCATGGTCAAACAACAAGTTCTCAATCACAGTTGCCTTTACTTCTTGTAACATCTTCTCGAGTTTTTCCTTCTAAACTCAAAGCACTTCCCTTCAAAAATTTTTCCCCACAGCCATGTTCACCGTATGTATCAAATGGCACTGCCTAACTGATCCCACATTTTTGCCCATCTAGTTTTTTTCAATTTAGACAAGCGCCTAGAAATAAGCAGCTGCTGCCTTCGAAAGCGCAACATAAATTCGCGAGATTTTTCTCACTTGCTTATTTAAAATTAGTGAGTGGTTATCACACAGGGCAGACCCTACTGAATCACTTTAAACCCTATTATTATTATTATTATTATTATTATTATTATTATTATTATTATTATTATTATTATTATTATTATTATTATTAAACTTGCTTATAAACTTGTTAACACTTATCTATAGTCCTTTTAGAATTTAGCATCTACACTTTTAAGCCTTTAAAACTTGTTTAAAACTTTTAAAACTTGCTTTTGAGACGCACCCTCTGCCGATAACTGCGCAGTTTGAAACGGTTCAGATCGACTGAAGATCTCGAATAGGATGACGCCGAAGCCGTAGATGTCTGCGCTCGGCGATCGAACGCCCGCAGACCAGGCGTCTCGAAGCAGCTCAGGCGCCGTCCAGAACAGACCTTCACAGAATATACAACGAAACACGCTTCTAGTGTAATCTACTGTGACTCTTGTCCGTCCGCCTGCCAGCTTTTTTCAGATTTTCGCTGACAAGGAGCTGAGGGGAGGGGAGGGGGGCTTCAACCCTCCTCACATCGGCTGAGAACGGTCCTCAGTGGCGATCAGGATTCCGGATTTTTCGGTCCGGCTGTAGTTTGGATCCGAGTCCGTTGCGTAATGAATGCGGCGAACAGCGTCCATCAGTTCTTTGAAACTGAGACATGCAGTTATTCGCAGGCGCAGGACCGTCGGAACGAATTTTTAGCAGGGGGTGCGTTTCGTTGGCCATTTGACAAATTGATATGCTTTTAGCTGCTCCTCCTCCTTATGAATCCGACGCAAGGGAGTCAACTACATCCATAGCTTTTGCCTTCCAGGTGGTGCAGTGACCCATTAAGTTTTTCCAGGTGGTGCAGCTGCACCCCTACACCCCCAGTTCCGACGGGTCTGGTTGTTCGTGTAGCGGACGTACCTTTGTAGTAGTCGTCTTCGTTGTCGCAGTCGGCCGATGTCCTCTGTCTGATGTGCAATAATCCGAAGTCGGTGACTTTAAGAGTCCATCGAGATGTAATCAGGCAGTTGGTGCTCTTTAGGTTTCCGTGAACTCCCAGCGGACTATCGTGTATATACGACATTCCCTACAGCAGCGAAGACTGCGCACATTGCATTTTCAGCTTAGGGGCCATCCACAAATGACGTAACGCAATTACGGGGGGCGTTCAAACATTTGTGACGATGTCTGACGAGGGGGCTCCGGAAATGTGATGTAACACAATAGTAATTTTTTCTTGTCAGCATATTTAGAAAGAGAAAAACAAAAAAGCACAAAGGGGGAAAAGATGAGGATGACTTTTTCTCTGTCAAGACTTTTAGAAAGACGAGAAGGTGGTTAACCGTTGTTACGTCATATTTAAGGAGATCTGACTTTTGTGACGACGTGTTACGAAGGGGTGGGGTAAAACTGCAAAAATCGCGTTACGTCATTTATGGGTGGTCCCCTTACATTGCATCAAGATATTCGCAACAGCCTATTACTATACGTTCGGCGTTTTGATGTCGCTTGAATGTCTTGCAGGCTAAAGCGTTGTTACGCACGCATTGGGATATGAAATGCGCCGAGAAAAATGCGGTTTCGGTGAAATTTGCGGAAGAAAGTGTCTTATTATGGTTTCGTTTTACCCAAAGTTTCAGGAATTTGCAGCGGAAGAAACCCTTTAATCTTCTACTTTGATTCCTTGGCGGACAATTATCTCTTAAAATGCGTATCTTTTGATGCGTAATTAAACAGAAATGCCGGAAGGCCTTTAGGTCGTTTGTTTTGCGCTTTAATAATTATGATGCTCAATATGGAAATGTCAGATTTGGTGCAAATCGAAACGCTGAAAAGACCATATAGAGGCCTATTATATTTCTGCGTGTTTCTTCTAGGAAGAATCATTGCGAATTTTAATTTAAAAAAATCGCTGGAACTCTAATCAAAAGACAAGCTAATAGTCAGTGGCGGTTCCAGGAATTCTTGGTAGGGGATGAAAAAATTGTTTGGAAGTTAGTGGGGATGCAAATTGAAGAAGAAAAACAAGAAAAAGAGAAAAAAGGTCATTGTTAGTAGTGTTTTGCTCACTAAATGTTAAAAAACCTTGCCAAAAAGGCCGACAAGCAAGAAAATGAAGGTAATTTGCAGTATTTTTCACTAAATTCTTTTAAAACTTGCCGGAAAATAGGCTGACAAGCAAAAAATGGTCATCCAGAACCCCGGTGGGGGATGCATCCTCAGTCATCAACATGGTGGAACCGCCTCTGCTAATAGTTATGCCTCTCTTTGATTTTATAATGCACTAATGGTGGAATCTTAATATGCATCATCCGTCCAATGTTTCTGTTTTGGTCATAAAATTTCGACCTAATCGCGTTCTGACCTTGATCAAATCCATCACAAATGAAGACACAAACATCGAATCGAGTTTCATGTTTTCGTTCTTTAAGACGTCCTGTTCAAACAGACAGAGAGAGACAAACAGACAGAGAGAGACAAACAGACAGAGAGAGACAAACAGACACAGAGAGACAAACAGACACAGAGAGACAAACAGACACAGAGAGACAAACAGACACAGAGAGAGAGAGAGAGAGACAGACAGACAAACGACAGCGTCGATAGTAAATAAGCGCTTTGTCTGCATAGCTCTTAGCCAGCGGTTCTCAACCTTTATAGTGCCGCGACCCTTTTAATTCAATTCCCTATTATGTGGCGACCCCCCCCCCCAACGGTAAAATTATTTTCGTTCACAATGTAAGCTGCTAAAAATAATAATGCTACGACAATCAAAATGTTCGAAATCGTTATTATTTAATTTCTCCATGTCTATCCTCTAATGACAACTATAGTGAAACAAATAGTACGTCGTAACTACCACTGAGGAAATTTTGTACAATAACAAGAAAAGAGACAACCCAATATTTCTGATGGTCTCAGGCGACCCCTGGCAAATCGTCATTCGACCCCCCTGGGGGTCGCGACCCACAGGTTGAGAACCGCTGCTCTTAGCTGATCTACACTGTCAGGTCTACAGTATGTAGGCAGTATGTATGTGTAATTGTGTTTGTATGTGTATTATTATATATCATACAGTATTTAGGCCTATGTAGGCCTACAGTAATTACGAGAAGAAATTTGGACACCAGGAATACAATTTATTCCAGTTCTAAATTATCAAAAATGATTTTAAAATATTCGTCACGAATAGAAAGACTACAAGTCACCGCAGACAGTTATGGCTGTGGTATGTGTCGCACAATAATAATAATAATAATAATAATAATAATAATAATAATAATAATAATAATAATAATAATAATAATAATAACAATAATAATAATAATAAGGTTTAAAGAAGTCGTTCAGCAGGATCTGCCCTGTGTATGAGAACCATCATTAGGTGTTCCGATCCAACTTCTCAAACAGCTTGAAATGATAGTAAAATCTTAGAATCACCGGAAGATCAGAAATCGTAAACCAAGTGATGTCTGTTAACGATCCACGTGGCGTCATTTGTTTCTTTTAAGAATCGCATTATCACCGGAAATTCGCTTAAGCCGATGATGACGTCGGCTAAATCAGTGGCGGTTCCAAGATTTCTTCATGGGGGAGATGATGAAATGAATTCATAGGCGGAATGAAAAATGAAAAAAATAAGAAAAAAATCAATAAACTTTGCCGAAAAAGGCTGTCAAAAAGACAAATTTTCCTCTTAATTTTACAATTTTCCCCTATCTTTACTACACTTTCACGAAAAAATAGGTCAACAAGCCAAAAAATGGCCATTCGCAGTCTTTCCTCGTAATTTTACTAGGCTTAAAAGTCCGGTGGGGGACGGATCCTCACTCATCCTCCACGTGGAACCGCCACTGCAGGGCTACATGTATAATCACGTCAAAACCATATTCGAAGATGATGAATCAGCGAAACGAAAGAAATCGTGAAACTCAACATTAAACTAAATGCAATGGTCGGTAGTTCAGACGTTATAGAAGATCGTTTATAACATCGCTTAACATTTTAATTGGATTGGGAACCGAATTAGCAACTTGATAGGTTTGGATGCAATTGTGACATCTAGTCCCAGCTTCCGATTTGGTGTCCTTTTATCAGCACTGATATAGCGCGAATTTCCTTGTTCGTAGTGGGGGATCCTACGCGGGCTACGCGCTGGGAGTACAACGGCGTTAGAGGCGTAGCGTCCCTGGGTGGCGGATGGTAGGAAGTCCTGGGCAGAGAAACCTTCTGGGATTGCACCGAATAATGCTGGAAACGGTGCCGTGGGCCAACTGCACCAGAATACAACGGCGGAATGAAACGCAATGGAAGATCGTCGAGCGCATGGATGGACATGAAACAAGGATATATGAATAGAGTACGCAAAGTAAAGAGGAATGATACCGGGTCGGATGTTACCCGGATCACCAAGGACCACGCTGGTTGTTTGGGCACCAGGATAACCGGAGATAGGTTAGATATTAGGGATGTGCGGGTATACCCGTACCCGCGGGTATACCCTACCCGTACCCGTACCTGCGGGTACGGGTAGGGTAGGGTACACATTTTACGGGTACGGGTCGGGTACGGGGTACAGCGCTACGGGTACGGGTATAGCGGCTAAGGTACGGGTATACCCGTTTTACCCGAAAAGTTATATTTTCATTTCTCACTACTATAGCAAATTAGCAATGCAATAATAGAAAAATAATATTGAGTAAAGTGTATTAGTATAACTTGTACATCGCGTTCAGTTTGTCAGACAGCATGCATTTTACTTACTGAAAACATAAAGGAAATACAGATGACGTAATCTGACATCTTCAGTAATAAATCTATAATCATAATGGCGTCCTCTGACTCCTCCAAGGACTCTTTGACCGAGAAAGTTCTTCTAGTAAAGTTTTGTAGTTTAACTTGAGCTCTAATGCCTGCTCATAGATAAATGATAGCCTATCTACTAAATATTTTAAACAAGCCCATTCATGTCGGCTTAGGCTAGCTGACTGATTATCCTGATTTCTAAGTACTAGATCTGTCCTAATCTAAACATGCGTGCTATTTACAATGAATAGTTATCCCAATTTCGTAGCCCCAATTTCACTGTTGCCTCTCTATAGTCTCTAGGAACGGATACGGGTTCACGAGTCCATGTACAGGGAAGATAAACGCACCCGCGGGTACGGGTCCAAAATTCCAAATCCAAAAACCCAAATTCCAACCAAAGTCGGTTACGGGTACGGGTACGGGTACGGGTACACAGCTTACGGGTACGGGTCGGGTACGGGTATAGCGCTAGCGGGTACGGGTAGGGTAGGGTAAAAAAGTTTTTCCACGGGTACGGGTAGGGTATGCATTTTGCTGTACCCGCACATCTCTATTAGATATACTGAATGTCAACCAAACCAATACTATGGACTAAAGGGTGCATATAGGAGCAGGCGCCTAGAATGTAAGAACACTGAAATACTGCAACGGAGGACTAAATGTACTTGTACAGGATATGAAAATATATCAATGGGACATACTGGGAATAAAGAGACTCCCATATAAAGCACTTTACAATTTACACATACAAAGAAGGCAAGAGAGGAAGAAGAAGGCCCAGGAAAAAGAGTAAGATTAACATTAAAGATGACTCTGAAAGATATCAGATATCAGCGCTGCAGATCACTCGTGAATTTGTTGAAGCCTCTGACTTACTTCATTCATGGATGCACTCAAATCGTCTTTTACTTAATCCAGCTAAAACTCAGCTCATCTGGTTTGGTACTCGAGGTCAGCTCTTAAAAATTGATCATATGTCTGTGCAGGCTGCCTTCCCCGGCCTCTCTTTCTCCTCCTCTGTCCGTGATCTTGGTATAATTCTTGACTCTGAGTTAACCTTTATGGATCATATTAACTCACTTTGTCGCAGTTGCTTCTATCATCTCCGCCAGATTAGAGTGATTCGACGTACACTAGACATGCCATCTGCTTCTACTTTGATTCATGCATTTATTTGCTCAAGGCTTGACTACTGTGGTTCACTTTTTGCTGGTCTTCCATCGGTGCGACTTGATAAACTCCAGATGGTTCTTCGTTCAGCAGCCAGGGTGATTGCTGGTGTCACAAGACGTGATCACATTAGTGATTATATGACGTCTATTTTACACTGGCTGCCTTATCCTGCTCGAGTTGAGTTTCGTATGTTGAGAGTGGTTGCACTCTCTCTCTTTATGGTGCCACTCCATCTTACCTTTCAGAGCTACTCCATCCCCTTAGCTCTATCCCTGGTCGGCCATGTCTTCGGTCCACAACCAATGGTCTTCTCAGTGTGCCCCAAGCACGAACTTCCATGTTCCTGAAGCGAGGTTTTGAATCAGTTGGCCCTATCCTTTGGAATGCTCTTGACGCCAGTATGCGTGGCTTAGCAACTCCTAATTCTATGGCCCTCTTTTTGAAACGACTTAAAACTTATCTCTTTGTTAATATACAGTAATTTGCTGTGGAAGCGCTTCTGAGTGATCTTTCAGAAGAGGCGCTATACAAATATCTTGTTACATTACATTACATTACATCAGTAACCGATGGAAAGAGACTAACGACGGAAAACATAAATGGAGAAGTTTCGTGTCTAGCTATTGCCGCTAATGAGCTGGCAGAAAACAGCTATGATGATGATGATGATGATGATGATGATGATGATGATGATGATGATGATGATGATGATGATGATGATGATGTTGATGTTGATGATGATGATGATGATGATGTTGATGTTGATGTTGATGATGATGTTGATGATGATGATGATGATGATGATGATGATGATGATGATGATGATGATGATGATGATGATGATGATGATAAAGGGGCAGTCCATTTTCCGGACAGTCAACAGCAAAAAATCGACGCAGTTCCTTTTCCTACCGCTTACCGTCTGTTACCGTCTGTTCAATTAACTCTCTGTTAAGTTGTACGAAATACGTGGGTGGCTCTTTGCCAATCTCTCTCTCTCTCTCTTTTTCTCTATTAGGAGATTCTTTTCGCTAAAAGTCTTTCTTTGAACGGAGGGCGTTAATTGCAGCGTTGCGAGTTTTCTCAGTTGACAGGAAAGGCGCGCGCATCTCGGGCGAATGCCTTTCATCGATCACCCGCATCCATCCCGCTGCTGCTGCTGCTGCTGCTGCTGCTGCTGCTGCTGCTGCTGAATCCAATAGGCGTTCTCCTGACTGCCATTTATTCCGCCGTTCATGAATACTTCTTGCAACTTCCCATTCAGAGGATCATCCTTAACTCAGATTCATATGGGTTCACAGCATCACAGCCCTGCATTTGAGCAGCCTCAATCAGTCGACAAACTTTCATCATCATCATCATCATCATCATCACCACCACCACCACCGTCGTCGTCATCATCATCATCATCATCATCATCATCGCCACCATCACCACCACTACCACCACCACTATCATTTCATTACCACCATCGCCATCATCATTCAATAGCGTGCAGAGGGGGGGGCGATGGCTCCGGGCATCCACCAGATGGGGCACCGAAAGAGAGGTCAAACATGGGTGGTTATACATAAATCTATAGGCTTAAACCGCTGCGAATTGTAAGAAAAAAGTTTAAAGTTAGCTCCAGAGCTGACTTGTTTGACTCGGCGACCTTTTATTGGTTCGTCAACACTCTTTTTACAAGAACACCTTTAAAAATTATCGACTTGGCCCCGGGCATCCATTAGTCTCTGCGCGCCAATCATCATGACCATCATCGTCGTCGTCGTCATCATCGTCGTCATCATCATCATCATCGACAGAATCACGTTAATGTATGTAATGACTTCGTGAAGCTGTCAGTCGTTTCGCAGAAATGAATCGACGGTTTTACCTGGAGACTTCCTTTGCCGCAATATTCTGTTAAGAGGAGGAAGTAGGGAGGATCAATGCACGCTCCGATGAAATCGTTGACGTTGTCATGACGCAACTCCTTCATCTGCGCTCAAATAAAGAGCAACGATGATTGATTAAAAACAATGCCAACCTAAACCAGACTATCGCTTTCATTGGTGGTGGTGGTGGTGGTGGTGGTGGTGATGATGATAGTGATGATGATAATGAGGATGATGATGGTGTTGGTTGTGGTGGTGGTGGTGGCAGGCCCTTTAGAGGTAGATTTTACCCCCAACCGCAACATTCCCTCCCTCCCCCTTTAAACAATCCCATCACTTACACAAATTTTGCATTGAACTGTGTGTCTTCCCCTCCAGTCAAGTAAATTTCCCCCTCCCCAAAGGCTTCAGTTTCTCCCAAAGGCCTGGAGTCTATATAAAACACTAGGTGATGATGATGATGATGATGATGATGATGATGATGATGATGATGATGAGGCTCTTCAATCTTCGCATTATTATGAGAAAATCTACAAAGCCTTTTCCTGCATATAAGGGTAAGACAAATGTATCGCAGACCAGCGCTTTCCTCAGGAACGGGTCCATTTTTTAGAACTCAATCCAACCAACCCATCAAATCTCCAACCCAACCCAACCCATGCCGGTAATAGGGCTATTTGACCCAACCCACCGTAATACATTACAATTTCTTAAACCATGACTTATTTTCTGACCCAACCCAACCCACCATTAATATGGAAAAGTCTGACACAACCCAATCCAACCCAACCCAACCCAACCCATGGGTTAACCCAACCAATGGACATCTCTGGCTTCCCTTAGTTCTTAAATTTGGCGGACAGGTAGAAAATGTTTCTCTTGCACCAGTGATCACTGATCAGTGCCATTGAGATGGAAGGATCGTGTGACTCCATTACTAGAATAAAGGCTACACTGGCTGAAGATCTCGGAGCGTATAGTTTATAAACGCTGTATTTCCATGTTGACATTCCGAGCACTGAAATATATTTATGCGCTCATACAGCGGCCGATGCCGACAGACTGTCGGAAACAGCTGCGATCAAATAAGCGACTTCGCCTTTATGTCCCTCCTCCGTCCAAGACGGTGATGCTGGGGGGAAAAGATCCGTTACCCGCGACAACCATCTTCTCTGGAATGCTCTTCCCGCCTCAGTGACATCCATCACATCCTTCGAGGCGTTTGCGACTGCCCTCAAGACGCACTTATTTCGCGCATCTTATGAACATTTGTAAATCGCTCTTGATTTTAGCTTTAGCTATGTTATAGCGTTTAATAAATTATCTAGGGAATAGAATAGAATTGTATTAATTCTTATTCCTATAATATGACGTTAAACGTGCCATGAAAAATATGCATGCTTAGCCAGGGCCGGATTAAGGTCCGAGTGGGCCTGGGGCTGAGAAAAAAGGCCGTCGCCTACACTGAAAATCTGTCTGACAAGCCAAAAAAAGGTTATCTCCCTTCCAAATCGTTCTGACAAGCAAAAAAAGGTTATCTCGAAAATCGGTGGGCCTATTTTCATGATGGCCCTGGGGACTACAGCCCCCTCAGCCCCCGCCTTAATATGAGCCTGTGCTTAGCCAATTCTATGTGGTTCTCTTGGTTCTCGATATGTATGTGAATATTGCAAATGTTAGCAAAGCGATATTCACGCGGAGAAATATTTCGAAATTTCTAACTTTTACTTTTTCTCAATTATCTCGACTCATGGCGCCCAACGTCCACTTTGGGAAGCACTGCCCTTAACAGTTACATTAATTGGAAGCGGGTGAAAGTCCTAGTGCCCCCGAGGACTTGTGGTTCTTTTTCTACGATGAAACTACCCTCGGCCAATGCTGGCCAGACGCCTCAACTCTCTGCTAAGTTAGTCCGACGTTTTGGTAAATAGATGGAAGAAACAGCAATAGGACGACGACGACTGAGTTATTGGAAATAGGTTCGTATCTCAATCGTTCAAAGTGTTTCATCAGCCATTGATTGGGAATATGCAACCACATTACTACTACTGCGTAATAATATGTAGATTACTGAATACATTAAGCCCAATTGTAACAGGAAAGAATGGAGACCTTTGCAGACATCACCATTGTGTTTTATAAAGGATTTTATCAGCCCTGCACATTATTACAACAGCAGCAGCAACAACATTATTATTATTATTATTATTACTATTATTATTACTACTATTACAACTGCTCATCTACTGTCATTATTATTATCATTAGTACTATCATTATTATTATTATTATTATTATTATTATTATTATTATTATTATTATTATTATTATTATTATTATTATCTTGCTGTCCATCATCATCATCTTCTTCTTCTTCATCATGTCTTTATTATTATCATTATTATTATTATTATTTTTATTATTATTATTATTATTATTATTATTATTATTATTATTATTATTATTATTATTATTATTATTATAGATCATTTGTCACTCGAGTAAACCGGGTTCTTCATGTGATGAGACGTTTGAAAGTGAACAGTCAGTTCAAGGAACTCACCTTTTTCTCACCAGTTTCATTTCTTTCTTGATGTTGCGTGAAATGTCAAGGCCTCTCTTCTTTTCTCAAGTTTCATTTCCGTTTGACGTCAAGGCCTCTCTTCGTAAGCCGTTTGACGGCAGCCATTTGGCCTCTGAGCGTGACCGTCGCAGTGTAGAGATGGCCGAACGACGACAGAAGAGACTCGTACGACTCGCAATTCTCTAAGTTTTCCTTCGCACAGAGAGAAAAAAATCAAAGCTCTCGGAAATCTTGTCACTTCGACGACCAGATCTCTTTTAATAATTATGAATTGTTCGAATTAAGCCAAGACGGACTTTCGGCTTTGAATTATCGTGAAGCAAAGCTCGTTCATACGTATCATACGTATTATATTTTTTGTATCATACGCACGTATTTTAACGCATGAACTCTTTATCATACACGCTATCATACGTCAGCAAAAATGTCTTAGGCCTACATAGTCTTGAAACTGCGTCAATTACAGCAGTCTGTTAACCATTTACCTGCACAAAGAAATTAAAAGGGAACAAGTGTTAACGAAGTGAATTTTGGGTTCAGTTACAGTGACGTGACGTGACGTCGCAATTGATATTTCTCGCTAAGTAAGCAAATTATAAGTAACCGAGCAGGCTTATAAAAATACGCGCATCATACGCGTATTTTATTTCTTTATTCATACGCACGTATTTTAACGTATTTTATTTTGTCATACGCGTATGATCGAGCTTTGTCGTGAAGTGAATAAACTGGGAATGCACTTAGGACGTCGTTAGATCGCCATTTTAATTGATACACGCGCCAATGGATCATGATAGACTGATGGGCGAAAGGATGAGTGAATTTGATTTTGTTACTCTGTAACAAAAACTGTTGTCTTCTGCGGTTCGATTGTTCCTTCCAATGTCTTCTCTGTTGACTTTCCACAGCAGTCCTGCTATTTCCTGTTCGTAGCGCCAGTTTCTATTTCAATTTCAAAAATTCACAGCTAAACTGACAAATAGGTAGATACAATTCTATCGGTCTATGCGAGTAACTTATTGCTCGTTATTTTAAAAAATGATGTGGAAATATGCATTTGACACGCATCCATGCTGTAGCTATCTAAGTTCTGTGGAAAATAAACTTAGACATCCTTAGGCGAAAATGTATATCAACAAATGCTGTTGAAATTACAGATTTTCAGCATAGTAGGCTATAATAGGCCTATAGTAACGACTAATGATCGTTATTTTTGAAAATATAATTAACCACTGATCTCGTATTAGAAATTCTTTATTACGAATCAACTAGATGTGAACCGAGGTCTACGATGTGAACCTTTGGATTAAATTAAACGGAATTTCCTAAATCACATACTTTCTGTCGAACAAGCGTTTCGTTCTCACTTCGACCTGGAGTAACGACGCTATACCACACCATTCCCCCATCCACCAACTCTCGTCGTCATTAAGACTATAGTCTAGTTAGAACCAATCGTCTCCGTTGAATCAACAGATAAGAAAGTACGAGTAACTAAGAAAATCGTCGGTCTGAATAGAGCTTCTCCGAAGTTGTCGTTCTTATCAGAGCATAAAATATCGTATAACAAAACTTTAAACCAGGGGTACTCAAACCGCGGTCCGCGGCCCGCGGTCCACAGCGCGAACCGCAAGGATGGTTCATGTGGACCGCCGCATTTCTGAATATATTTCTCAAAAATGTTGAATCAGAATTTTAGTGGCTTTCAATTCAGGAAACCCCACACTAAACTACTTTGAAATTCAGTTGTTATTATTATAACTATTAACTTACTTAGGCGTAAGTTAGGCCTACTCTTTAAAATATGCACCAAAGTTCGCCGTCTATTTCTAATATTACTAAAAATTCTGCGTCTAGGACTCCGCCCCAGACCCCGCTACGAACTTATGAACCCTCACGAACGATGGAAGACTCAATGTGGACCAGCTTCAGAAAAAAGTTTGAGTATCCCTGATTTAAGGACTGGAGACAATGGATCATGGATTTGGCTCAGCCTGATCACTCGTGAATAGCCTGGTGCATTGCGCCAAGCTTCCGAGTAGCGCTATATAAATGTGACTGACTTACCTGCTTAAATGGAACAGAATCAGTAAGAAATAATCGGACATCCGAAATGTAGACTATTTGTACTAGAATGAAGAGTGTTGTTACTGAGTTGGCGATTAGTGTTCTGAACTGTTCTCACTTCTACTAGGCCTATATTACTAGTAAACCGTAAAATGTATTCAAATCTCAAATGAAAACTACAGCAACGACTGACTGACCGATAAGCAACTAGAGCGATGGCTGTAAGGAGGCAGATGACGACGGACAAAGTGACGAATGATATCTTCAGGGTATTATCTGGAAAGCACGTGACATTGTTATGATACGACCATGAATCAAGCGTTACATTTATGCAATTCTGGTTGAGCAGCTTTCAGCTTGTCAATGGCGTAGTCACTGGGGAAGGGGAGGCCGAACCCCCTATTCTGGCCGAGATCCGTCGTGGGATGTGCGCAAAATCGCTGAGAAATTTTTCGCAGAGGGAGTAGGTAGAAAGGTCGGAACAGAATCGCTGTTCCAAGAACACCCCGACGCAACCTTTGCGTGTATAGAGACTTTCATATTTCACTCGTAATGTCGATGTGTGCCCCTATTCTTGAGCTCTGGCTAGCCACTGCAGCCTGTTACTAAATCTTTTGCCAAATGTGGACTTCACAACGCTTACTTACATAGTACACTCTATGAACACCTATATTGGCTAAACGTATGGATGGTTTAAGAATCATTTCAACCGCAAAAAAATCGAAAATGCCGAAGAGGAATTTCGTGAGCCGTTTAAACATGTATAGGCCGCCTATGCCTACGCCAGGGACGTAGCGAAGGGGGGTATATCTGTATATATATATAACCCCAAAAATCAGGCTACCTTAAAATTTTAAATGTGTGCTTTAAGATTTTCAACGTATTTTTAAAATGTATACCCTCAAATCACATTATACCCCGCAAATCAAATTCCTGGCTACGCCCCGGCCTACGCAGCGGCAGTGTGCGCGTGTAACTGTACAGTGTACATAGACCTACTTGGCTTTGGAATGCATTTGAGTCCTCGATATCCGCAGACAGGCTCTGAAATCGGCGGAACGTTATTTGGCCAATCGAACGACTTATTGGACATCAGAACAAATCTCTGCAAAACAAAAAGAACGCTTCTACCGTAGAAACCAGTTGCATCCCGTCGTGTTTCACTGTCGTTTCCTTTAGCATAAGACGCTTAAGTAAGACTAATAAGAATCAGTTAATCTGCTGCTCTGTCGTATCATAACCTATACGATGAAATCGATAACAGTGTTAGGATTAATGGCGCTCTGGTTGTATCGTAACTATCGTTGCATATTGCCATGGGCGCCCGCACATTGGGGCAAGAGGGGGCACATGCCCCCTGGAAAACCTGTAAAATGCAAATACCATATTTCACGTTGAAATTTGAAAAACTTGCTAAAATATTAACCGTGACCATTGTGTTAACATGTGCTTTGCCCTCTCCTGGAAAAATTTATGTGATGTAACTGCGACCATTGTGTTTTGCCCCCTCCTGGAAAAATTTCTGCGGGCGCCCATGCATATTGCGATCCACTGACAAATATAAGCCGTGTGTGACAGGTATATGATTTGAATAATTTGATGTTTTCTGATTTTCACATGGATTTAGGTAGCATTCAAAACTCCCAGATTTGAACACGTACGCCCAGTTAGACAGTCATCAGATGGGCTTTATTGAGCGGCGAATTAATTATAAGATATGTCGTTTAGGGTCTTGTCTTAAAGCCATGCCTATATACAATGAACCCAGTTATCTTAAGACAATGTTAATTCCTCAACCCACGAGTCGCTTCACTGGATACTCGGCAGGACTTTCATCATTTGTTGTTTCACTTTCTTGTACAGTCATCAGCGCCAATTGTTTCTCTGTACGTTGCCCCCGGTCTCTGGAATCATTCACTAGCAGCATCACTTCGCATCACTGGCGTCAGTTCACACTTTTCTTGGGGGGGCGAGAAATTTTGTAAAATGTTTCTTTTAAATTTTTTAAATTTTTAAATTTTTCGACTTGACGAGTTTCCCAAAAAGTTGACGACCTTTTTTTTGCTAGTCAGTCCTTTCTTTTACGATTACTTACTCCCGCTTCCTCAACATCAAACTCCAGTTTCCAAAAAAGCCGACGACCTTTTTTTTGCTTGTCGGCCCCTTTTTACGATTAGTTACTTCAGGTTACTCTCGACGTCAAGCACTTGCTGACCTTTTTGCCCCCAAACGCAAATGACGTCCCTGTTTTTGTTTTTTTGTTGCACATTAATACATTATAAATTCTTAGCCAGCCCCACAAATGACGCCTCTGCTTCGCATAACCAGCGCATTATCATATTTTACATCCGGTCTTAAAAGGTACCTGCTTAGCTGGACCTATTCTCCTTGGGTCGCTCCTCCAGCGATCGACCTGACCCTTACGGCCTCTGATCTGGCCTTAATTCGGTTTGAATTTGGCGCCATGGGCTGACGTTTTGGACGTTATAACAATGGCGCCTTAGAAGTTCACATATTGATTGATTGATCTAAGAGATACAGAATGCAAGCAATTCATTTATTTCATCAAACATCAACGAAGCGGACGATGGCCATATCGATCGTATAATTCGGAAACTCTTCGTGTCTTCAGTCGGTTAACAAAGGCGAAACACGTTTACGAAACGTCACGCAATAAAAAAATCTCAGGTTTACCGGTATTTCTTCGAGTGAGCTGGAGTTTGGAAACTTGACGAAATAGCCGACTGGACGCATTGAGTGGTTGGAATACTGTGATGGGAACGACTGACGAGCGAGGACCGTGTAGTTGCCTTCCGCGTCTCCGTTCTTGTCGATATAAGACATGAAACCCTGAATGCCTGCATCGTACAAGAAAGACATTGCGGTGTGCACAATATTATATGCATACGTTATATAGACCTATCCACACTATTCAAATCAGTAGTTATAAGTAAATACTGGAGTGAACATATTGCAGAAGATAAGAAGTAAAGCTATCAGACAAAAGAGATTACAGAAGATAAGAAGTAAAGCTATCAGACAAAAGAGATTACAGAAGATAAGAAAAAAGCTACCAGAACAACAAATCGGACTAAAGGGGCTAAAGGATGACAAAGTAGAAGGATCAGAGGATAAAGATTAACGTGGTTTGGACATACGTGCAGAATGAATAACGAACGATGGCTAACAAAGTTCTACACACAATGATACATGGAAGAGAAGAAAAGGAAGACCAAATAATTAACCGATAGATTGTCAACATCAAGAAAGTCCTAGAACCGAAACAAATCAACATCGCAGAAGCAGAGAGAGAAGCGAAATAATGCAAAGATTGAAGGCATTTTCTATCTAGCTATTGTCGCAAGTAGCTGGCAGGCAGCCGAGATAGAGATGATGATGATGACGATGATGACGACGACGACGACGACGATGATGATGATGATGATGATGATGACGATGATGATGATGATATTCTCACATAAAACGTTTAGAATATATTTATAAGCATAGCATTTTAAAAGAAAAGCCCCATAATCGCCATCATTAGCCTTATAATTATCCCCGCCAATGTAATTATTTTTGCTATAGTCGTCGTCGTCGTCGATGCTGTCATCAATTTTGCAGACGGTTCTAATGGCGTCAGTCGGCGATGGTCGTCAGTTCTTTCATGCTCGGTCCATACGCTCGATCCTAGCTCTCTGCTTATTTCGCGTATAATTCGTTGGCGTTTTTCGTCTTCCTCCTCCTCCTCCTCCTCCTCCTCCTCCTCCTCCTCCTCCTCCTTCTATTCTTCTCCTCCTTCGTTCTGTCGTTCGTTTTCTGATCAACAGTCGTCTGGCGGGTCGTCAAATGCGAAAGTCCGTGGTGGCAGACGACGTTCAGTTGCGAAATAGAAGCGTCGCTGCTTTTGAGTGACACGTGTAGAAATTCCAAAAGTTTCAGGAGTCCAGTCCAAGATACTGGACTAATTGAATGGATGGGAGACTAATTATAAGCTATGAAAAAATGTAACTGCATTTATTTCGATATTCGATGATATGTTCAACACTAATGCGGTTACTGGATTTACTCTTATTCCTCTCGGTCCTTCAATTGACAATCTCACCATTGTCATTTAAATTCCACCCATCCATTCAATTATCGACTGATACTCTTGTAGCGTCAAAATCTATCATGATATCGACATCGACTGCATATAATTATTAACGATCAATTTTGGAGCCATTGGAGTATTAGCAGGTACATGTAGACATGAAGACTACCGCTGATCGGAAAAGTAAATTAAATTTAGTCGGGAGGTGAAGGCATTTTTACTTTAAGGTTTTAGTTTTTCGCAAAAACTCCACCACGAAAACTTTTTGAGGTAAGCTCCAACTGTCCAACATCTGGGAGAGAAATCTCCCATTTAGAGCAGAATAATTGAATTAGACAGGTGACGAGACACAGACAGCGGCAGTTCGCGTGCTTTCTTCGTCCAATCCTATTCCGAATGAAAAAATTCCGCGTGTTGTAACAGTTTACAGCTTCAGATTTGCCACTACCGGAAATATTTATGTCAATACTATATGTTATTTTTTAAAATGTAATGAATAATTTTTGCTTGTTGATCGGGTGGATGAAGTATATATATATATATAGATATATATATATAGAGAGAGATATATATATATATATATAGTTGCGGGCAGCTTCGACTTCAGGAGGAACCAACTTGCCTACCCTGGATCGAATCTGTATCTGTGGTCGGAGGTATTCGCGTGTTTCGGGAATTTACGACGTCGCCGTCCTGAAATGAAACTTGGTTAGCGTGTCGGGCTTTCTGATTGTCAGTGATTAAAGGCAGAGACGAGGAAGATATCATATACTGCCAAATTTACCATAGGAAGAAACACAACAAATCAGCTGGTTATAGAAAGAGACAGAGGACTGGAAAACGAGAAGCAGCATTTAGGACAGTAAATGCGCTGCAGAAATGAATTCAATTATATATAATACATAGAAGCGATTTAGAGACACGACTTAAATATTGCCTTTTACAATTATTATACGCAGTTGAGTAAAAGGGAATTTCATCTGAAAGACCGATA
>CM030840.1:6833005-6860505 GCA_018105865.1 Metaphire vulgaris | reverse complement strand
GCCGTTTCCAAGCAAAACTGAAGACGCTAACCCTTCGGTTCTCCGACGGGTTCATGCTGGCCTTTTTGACGTTGCCTATATAGGCCAACAGTATAGCTTATAGCCTTTATAGTTTCCTAACTTTATGTGTGTATGCATTTGTCCCCTCATTTCCCCCAATCCTCTCTTCTCCGTCCCTTTCCTCTCCCTCTCCACTCATTCCTCTATCTCCTTTCCCACTATCTTCCTTTCCCATTCCTCTCTCTCTTTCCCCTCTCTTCCCTCTCCTACAACGCCACAAAAAGATACCATCCCCTTTCCGTCTTTTTTCTTTTTTATCCAGTTTCTCTCAAATTCCCTTTCTTCGCCCCTCCTTTCTTTCCTCCCTTTTCTCTGCCCCTTCTTCTTTCTCACTCCTCTATCTCTCCTTCACTCTCTTCCTTTCCAATTCACCACTTCCCATCTCCCTCACCTCCTCTTACCCGTCTTCCCTGTCCTCCCCTCTTTCATTCTGCAAATGTGTCCACACAAACTGGATATTATTGACTGACATAATTTGGATATTCGATTATTCCCCCTCACTTATATTTGTCTCTACATCAAACTAACCAAGCCATATTCCGGTCAAGTGGTTTAGGAGGCTAATTTAGCCTACGTTAAACCCACTGTCTGTTCAATATGGATTGATAACGAACGACAGCTTCTACACAGAAAAACGCAATTCATTCTTTCTACTCCACTGGTGATGTAGAAACAAAAGATAATACTGCATGAAGATTAACAGTTTTCACAAATGTTCCAGGTCCCAAAGATATGACAGCGCCAATAAAAACCGATTGCACAATTATGCCATTCGACCGAACGAACGGTCTCTGAATGAACGAAGCGTATTGTTAAAAGACGAATCGCAGTCGACGCGAAATGTATAATAGAGACAAATGAGCATGTGTCGTACTGTGGAAATACTGGAGCGGATCGCCCTGGTTGAAATTGTCGAGGTCTATGTGGACGACGCAATAGTCTCCGTCGGACAGAAGACTCTTCGCTTCCATTCGATCGACGAAATCAATCATCGAGTTGTGTTCGCCGAGAAACACGTAGACTGTATTCAACGCGAAAACAAACTATCAGACATTTGGGGGTTTTGAGAGATCAAGAGACCGTCAATACAATATCTACAACATCGTTCTCTTTAGCAGAAAATAATCGAGAGATTTCCCAAGCACCTGTTGAACACTCATTTCGACAGCTGAATAAAGCACCAACAAGTGGCTTGCGTTTCTGTTCATGCTTTAATTGGAAATTCGTAATTGAAATTCAATTTGAAAATTCTCAAATTTGCTTTAAAGACTTGCAAATTTTTTAAAATTCTCAGTATGTGCTACAAAACCCATGTTGGATTATGCTTCAGACATGTAGTCCTTGTCAGACTTTGGACTTAGATTGGATTCTCAGTTGTTACAGACAACCAGTTCTCTGCAAAACAGAAGGTTTCATCGCCTTATGCCACCCATGTGTGTGTGTGTAGTTGTGTGTGTGTGAGTGTGTGTTTGTGTGTGTGTGTGTTTGTGTGTGTGTGGCTACAGTTATACCGTAAAGATAGCTCGTGTCGACAAATCACTCGTATACTGAAGACTAACTTCTCGTGTCGCGATGACTGTTGGTGACGATGGTTGTCATCGGATTGTTGGCGTCGTCCAGACTGTAGGGCTCCTGAAAGTCGAAGCGGGCGTTGAGGGTGACGTTGTGGCTGGCGGAGATGGTCGTCAGCTGGTCGGCGATCGACTGCCATCTGCCGATCGAACTGACGACGACGGTGAACTGCAACCAGTCGAAGTGACGCAGAAGGGAGACGATCGACTTCGTCACCTGCGTCGCCGGAGGAAACGTCCGAGCGAAGGTCGGATAGAGGACTTTGTCCGACACTCGGTGATCGGCGCATTTCTATAAGCAAAACATTTGCATCACGTCTCGGTCTCTCTCCCTTCAACAAGGCTAAGCATTACCTGGATACTAGCTGCATTACTACTACTACTACTACTACTACTACTACTACTACTACTACTACTACTACTACTACTACTACTACTACTACTACTACTACTACTACTTTTACTACTACCGCTGCTGCTGCTGCTGTTACTACTACTACTGTTATTCCTACTAATACTACTACTTCTACTACTACCGCTGCTGCTGTTGTTTGCTGCTGCTACTACTACTACTACTACTACTACTACTACTACTACTACTACTACTACTACTACTACTACTACTACTACTACTGATACTACTACTGGCTGCATGAATTTGTTTCTGGCTATTCACGCCTTTAGTTCTTTGGGATCAAAATAGTCTTTATAAATTCTATAAATTCTATAGAATACTATGTCATGGGCCACGACTCACACCAATATAATAATGTGGATTTCACGTGTGAATAATGGACGTATATGTAATATCCAGTGATTATCCACGTTATTTTATGGGCGTGAAGAAACAAGAAACTGACCGCCTTTTAAATGAAATGCTACAGAAAAATAATGAAAATAAATCACAAAGAGAGGATTAGAAATTATACGCCAATTCGCAAAAACCTGATTCGTTCGCAGATAAATATAAATTTTCGGACGCATTTGCAGAACGAAAGAGGAAAGACCAATGAAGACAGTGATGATGGGAAGATCGGATGGTTTGCGAGAAAGAAAAAAAAGATGGAAAAAAGATGGATTAATTTACGATATTCGTAAATAGACTTAGCACCAAAACAGCGATACGCGTGGTCAAAGAAGGGAAAGGACCACGGACGAGCACTTCCCTATCGTTGGCTTCAACGGTCCTTATGGACTTTAGAATGTGATGATGATGATGATGATGATGATGATGATGATGATTATTATGATGATGATGATCATGATCATCATGATCATCATCATCATCATCATGGTCATGATGATGATGATTATCATGATGATGATGATGATGATGATGATGATGATTATTATTATTATCATCATCATCATCATGATCATGATCGAATTCGATGCTATTTGGCAAAATATGTGAGATTAATTTCGTATTTATTACGATATAATACTCAATCAGTGTGGACTTTAAAGCATTTATTGTTTCTGCTCAAAAGCCAAAAGTCAAAGTCCTTCCTGAGCCTCACGGGCTCATGGGGCGGCGCTGATCTCCGTTGCTATAACCCTCAGCCAGGCGTGCAATGCCACGGATACAGGGCTAGTGCATCGCGTAGCGTATACCTGTTTGACTTATCGCAGCATTTTACCGCTGCTCTTCATTTTACCACCGCCATTTGGAGAATGAAGGCTGAGTCGACCTTAGGGCTCCTGCGGGTCTCGAACCCGCGACCTCCTGGCTCTAACGTCCAACGCTGTTACCAACTTACGACTCTGCTAACTTTCCGCCCCTATTCTTTATTTTATTATTTTATTATTCAGGTGGAGCAGTGGTTAACTGGTAAGACCAATCCCAGTCCGTGGTTCGATTCGGGCCGCGGCAGGCTTCGGAAGTTGATGTAAAGAGATAAAGGAGATGATTTATAGAAAGATGAATGAGACAAAATCAAGTGTTAACTCGGTGGAAGGTGCGCGGCGAGGGAAAGTCTGTTCATTTATACTTTCATTCTGATTTTGACCGTTTTCTGTCATTCATTATATCTTATAATTGTTCCCGACGGGCCCGCGATGGCCTATAGTGAGACAGTAACTCTACATCTTTATGCTATATCTAGGCCTCTGTAGGCCTAAATAAGACCATGTCAGTCTGCAATCGATTCAAATTTTTGCAGGCTTCGGTGTGTTGAAAAAAAGAGATAAAAGAATATCTCTCAATCAATGATTTTATAGAAAGATATATATATAGACAAAATCCATATATGATATATATTATGTGCGGTACTTGAGTTCGAAGGTCTGTTCAGAAAAATTTTTTCTGAAATTTTGACCGTTTCCAAGATATAATATAAATATAAATATATATTTATATTTATATAACGATATCCTCCAAACTCCTATAGTCAGACAGATTGATGTTCACCCATATATATATATACGTATATATATATATATATATATATATATATATATATATATATTATATATGCATATCTATAAATATGAATGAATATATATACTGTATATATATATATCCATTCTTTTGTGAGAGAGAGAGAGCGTGTATGCTTATATATTCTTCTTCTTCTGTGAAAAACATATATATGAAAGAATATCTTCAATCAATCAATTTATCTTTAGAATCATTTAACTCAATATACTATATATATCTTATATTTTATATATCTTCTGTGACTTCATTATCGTTCCTGCATGAGGTTCTTATAAGCACCATAAACTGGATGACGTTGACGAACTCTGTGATCAAAATGATACGTTATTCTTCATATATGCACAATAATATAAATATAAGGCTTTATATTTTTTATATATATATATATATATATATATATATATACAGATTATTATTATTATTGTTTTATTATTATTATATTATTATTATTATTATTATTATTATTATTATATATACTACTATATATATATATATATATATATATGTGCAGGATAATCTAATAAATATGAAAGCTGAACAACGTTTCAATGTCGTAATACGCCACGAGAAAGCTCTGACGCTATTAGGCCATTCTTTTCGGAGTTTTGGCCGTTCTTCTGCTTGGCCTTCTTCGCGTCGCCGTTCTTCTTCTTCGCCGTTCTTCGCGAGTTCTTCTTCTTTCACACTCATTTAACTCAATGGTTTCTGCGTGGCCGTTTTCGCGTGGCCGTTCGCTCTTGCCGTTCGCTTCGCGTCATTTTTCGCGAAGCCTAAGATTCCAGAACGACCAATCAGAACGCTCACCTAGCTAACCAATCAGAACGCTGAAGGTAACGAATGAGAACATTGAAGGTAACAGACATACAGAGCAAGGATCTTAATATTATACTAAAAAAATGCACGCTTCGCTCGCGCTCGCTTCTCTCTTCGCTCGCAGTGCAGGCTGCTTCGTTCGAGACAACGAATATTCCAACAAACAAATTAAACATAAACTGCTTACACAAATCGGGCCTAAATGATCTATAAAATTAGCCTTAAGCGAAGCGTAACGTTTCTTTCTAACGTTTATAAACGATGAGATATAGGCGCTATAGAAAGATTCGGCTCTGCACAAAAATGCCTCTAACTTAACTACCGTAATAATCGATGAATAATTAATGTGCTCTATAAAATTAGCAGAAGCGTAACGTCTTTCTAACGTTTATAACCGCTGAGATATATAATTCACCATTCGGCGCTGCACAAACATGCATTTAATTTAACTAATAATTAATCGATGAATAATTAATCCTTTGCAAGAAACCCGGGGATAAAAATTTCAGAAATCGATAGAAACGTAGGAATTATAAAAATGGACCTTTAAAGTTTAAAGCATTAAACGGAACATTTGAAACTATTGCTAATCTATTGATTATTTTATTATTATTATTATGCAAAAATCAAAATTATTATTATTTATTATTATTATTATTCAAAATTAATCTATTGATTATTATGCGTCAAATTATTTAGGGGGTATATTAGCTCAACCAAAGGGATGGTTGGTTGGGAGATGGATGGGGAGAGGGGTGGAAGAGGGATGGGAGAGGGGTGGAGGGAAGGGGTTGGGAGAGGGTTGGGGGAGAGGTTGGGGAGGAAGGGGGTTTGGAAGAGGGTGGAGAGGGGGTTGGGAGAGGGTTGGGGGGGTTGGGAGGAGGGGAGAGGGTTTGGGGGTTTGGGAGGGGAGGAAGGGGTTAGGAGAGGGAGAGGGAGGGGGGGTGGGAAGAGGGTGGAGGAGGGAAGGGGTGGGGAGGAGGGGTTTGTTTATTAAGACGCTTCTGAACGCTCCGTTGATTAGAAAATAATAGACAATGGTTGTCAATGGCAACAGCCTCGTGCACAGCCCAGGACAGAGGTTACGCAATTCGATTGTTACACAGTTTTGATTAAACACAGTATGCAACAGCCTCGTGCACAGCCCAGGCAGAGGTTATTTTCGCAACGTCGATTGGTGACCAATCAGAAGAAGGTAACAGACAAACTGGACAAACAGAGCAAGAATCTTAATATTATAAATTATTATTATTATTATTATTATTATTATTATTATTATTATTATTATTATTATATTCAAGCCGACTTATATAGCACAGTATACAGAAGAAATTTAAAACAGATCCAGCATAGCACCATATATACAGTATGATGGCGATTATTTCGTACAAGAAGTCTGTGCATATTTTTACTATTCTGAACTGTTACATGAATACTCTAAGCAGGTAATTTTAGGTCCTCGATATAAATATAGTCTGACTACTCCTTGACCCATGTTTTCCACCACCTTCGGCGTGTCGTCTCAGCCAGAAAAGCAGTTAACCTCGGTTACCCTCGGTAAAAAATGAAGCACACTGGCCTGACGCTGCTATGCTGGAATCGACGCTATATACTAGATCATGGTAACACCTGTTCCGTTGCTTCTCTTATTATTTGATGAAGGATCGCCTTTCAGAATTTCCAAGTTCGTTGCTGATACGCAGATGTGTAGAAAAATTGACTCTGTTGACGATGCCATTGGTAACAACACCAGTCTTTAAAAGTCGTCGATAATATATAATCAAGTGACTTTAATAACGATCTCATAAATCTGGTCATAAGTAAATAAGTAATCCGCTATTGCAACTACTACTACTACTACTACTACTACTACTACTACTACTACTACTACTACTACTACTACTACTAATACTACTAATAATAATAATAATAGTACTACTACTAGTACTAGTGGCTACTAGGCCTACTACTACTAGTGGCATAGCCAGGATTTTCTAAAGGAGACGAATGACCACGGAGAAGCCATAAGTAAAAAAACTAACAATCTTATACGAATTTTACGGGAGGATCTGAAGAAACTGTTCCCATGGTCTGCAGATTCGCAGATGCTCTGTAACTTAGATAAACTTTAAGCTTAGATAAATGTTCTGTAATACTCGCAGATGCTCTGTAACTTAAGCTTATACAAATGCTCTGTAATACGTGTTGGAAAACCTAATCATGAAACTGAATGTGCTTGGGGGAAGCCCTGACCACTACGCCCTTACCTCAACTACTGCCCTCCATGTACTACTGATCAGAAGAATGTTTGTGTCTCCAGATCACGCACTGCTCTTACCCAGCGTCGCGCTTTTGCAGTGACTGGACCCTCCCTCTGGAATGCCTTGAACCCATCCATTCTGGAATCACTTTTTACTCCCTCGCTCTGCTCAATGCGAAAGCTAGTCTCACTACTTTACCCTGCGACTCCAATGCCAGGAGCGCCTCTGATTAGAAATAGAAGAGGCGCTATGCAAATTTCACATTACATTACATTACACTACTGTTACTAATGAAGCGATGATAAATTAAGAGGTTCATTTTAATTGGCATACTACTTGAAGATCTCAGAATTTATTTATGACCAGATTTATAAGATCGTTATTAAAGTCACTTGATTATATATTATCGACGACTTTTAAAGACTGGTGTTGTTACCAATGGCAGTAAGAGGGCAATCTACCAACAAATGCCACAATACTCGACTAGAAACGAATTCATTATTGAAATCAAAATCAATTCCTCTAAGTGCGTCTTATTTGACTCTATACTCATGAAACAACACACAGCGAACGTGGCCTAAATAATGCAACAGATGTAAAGCATTTCAAGCAGATCTGTTGTGAGGACTTGACGTTTGGAGTCAGAACTGTTTGTCGTCTTTCGTTTTTATTGCAGCTTTTATACATTGTTAACTAAAATGTCGTCATCCACGTGTTCTGTCAATCGCTGTCGTTTCTGCCAGTGATTTATCGAATACGACCTCAGAGTCTCAGACATTAGGCCTATTCTCTCCGTTACTTCTCTATAATTATCAGAGACAGTTGTCAGTACGCGGTAGACGAACTGAATGATTGGATGATCTCTTCTAATTATACTAAAGGACGTTTTTCTCTTTGTAGTTTTCGAGATTACTGTGGCGTCTGAACAGTGGCGGCTCTAGGATTTGGCAAGTGGGGGGCCGTTGGGGTGGCAACTTCTAATCATGAGGGGCCAACCATTTGTTGTTTAATGTATGTAGCATTAAGTATAGGGTCCCAACTGAGGGGCCACTGGGGGGCAGGCACTCAATAGGGGACACGGGCCCCTCTGGCCCCCCGGTGGAGCCGCCACTGCGTCTGAAACGTTTGCGACACCAATTACGAAGTTTTTATCCGATTGTAGAAAGTTCCGCGCTAAATATATAACCTTGACAACTGTTAGACCAATACTGCTGTTCGTTTTCACTCGTTAAGGAAATTAAAAATACTGAATTACTCAAATTTACTTAGCATGATTTAAAGTAGCTTAGGAGGCATTACTGTCTGCGTGAAAGCCACTAGGGGCACTAACGGGGCTTGAACCGCTCCGTCAGCCTGACGCTCCAGCACGTAACCCATTCTGCCATCTTCCACATGTCCTTTAAAATCAATCAGTCATTGCACAGTTGTGCAATTAAACTGACTGAAAATAATGAATTAAGACAGCTGTTTCCAGGAATAAGTGGTGCAAAAATCAAAGAGGACGTTTTTGTCGGTCCTCAGATCAGACAACTTATGAGTGGACAGCGTTTCGAAGATCTGTTAATTGGTCCAGAAAAAGATGCCTGGAAGGCGATCCAAAACGTTGTTGACAATTTTCTGGCAGCTACAAATCCCCAAACAACACTCAACCTGATAAATAGAAGTGATCGAAGTATAGAGCAGAAGAATGAAGAGCAACATGTCACTAAAGATTCATTTCCCATTTGGAGTTCTCCCAGGCAGATCTCGGCGCTGTTAGTGACGAACACGGTGAAAGCTTTGACCAGTTAACGCTATTAAACAGCCTATGTCATTTCTAGTAAACGGTTAACTGTCTACATGTATTTCTCATCGTTCCTATATGATGCAGCAAAACCAAGACTATGTTTTTGCACAACCAACCGGAATCTATCACAGTCATTAAAAAAATTCTGGAAGCAAAACTTTGACAAAAATTTGTTGTGCAGGAATTTTTTAAAATGCTCCGCATTTTTTTCTATTTGTTCTGCGTAAGCGTTTTTGCAAAAACATGCGGCAATTTTATCCGCATTTTCGTCACATATATAGCACTTGTTGCTATTTTCCTAATATAGGCGTAGATTTACAGGCAATCAGCACTTGTTTGGATTACCTTTTTTGCTCGTAAGCATTTTTTACCGAAAGATATCGCAATTTTCGAAAATATGCGAGGTGAAATAAGCGCATAAATAGGAAATGTAGGCGCATAAATGTATTAAATGGAAAATTTTCGCATTTCCCCGCATATTTAGGACCTCTGAGTCCCGCATATCTCCAAACTATCGCCGCATTAATTTCTCATTAAACCGGCAGTCCTACTTTATGTAGCTCAATCGTCGAGAATCAAATTGAAAGGGAATTGTCAGAACTATAATTATTATGTCTGGATATATTGAGTGAAATAGAGAAAACGCATCTGTACAGTATCGTCCTGTAGCGGTCAACGCTAGCCGCAGAGCGTTTCAAAGGACGCCGTTTATCTTGTTCGCTCACAATGTCACGAGATTTTACTTTAATAGTATCTGATCCAAACAACGATGCCACAGAACAGAACTTCAAACCCAATGACGACTCTAAGCTCTCGACATTTATGTCCGATGATAAAACGTATCCGAACCTCCGAAAAGAACTGAGACCTGGTATGCATTGCTAGCTGACTATCGAAAGAGCTTCTATAGCGCCATTTTAGCAATGGTAGCTCCGAAATAGAATTCCCAGGTCAGATAAGCTTAACTCCTACAAATTAGCTTTAAGATTAAAGGGACTTGGCAAAGACAGAACTTGAAATGCTAAAAGTTAAGACTGTTTTAACTGACAGCAATAAACGCATTCGGTGTTTTCTGAAACTTCAAACCATAAAAGTACCACACTGGACTTGGACTAAGGTTAGTTAATGTATGTTTCTGTCATTGGCCGTAGAGTCAGTGAACAACCACGTGACGACTGCAATAGAGCGTCTAACAAGCGTCGAAGAGTTATTGCATTAAATCGAGCACTTCATTTATGACGAACGTATAAAGCAGATAATCAGAATTCAATATTACCCAAGTGTAATAAGATGCCTTTAGTCTAACCCATGGACTGACCTCTGGGTTTCAACCTCGAATCACCACGGACAAGATCACGACTATGAATTTTTACTGAAGTGACCATCAACTGGTGCTGATGTACTACTACAACGGCGCTAAAGAAGTTTACTACTACTACTACTACTACTACTACTACTACTACTACTACTACTACTACTACTACTACTACTACTACTACTACTACTACTACTACTACTACTACTACTACTACTACTACTACTATTATTATTATTATTATTATTATTATTATTTATTATTACTATTTATTATTATTATTATTATTATTATTATTATTATTATTATTATTATTATTATTATTATTATTATTATTTTATTATTATTATTATTATTATTATTATTATTATTATTATTATTATTATTATTATTATTGCTGCTGCTGCTACTACTCAACCATTTGGAGGGTAGGTAAGGTATCCGCTTCCATGCCTCGTGCTTCTAAAATATTTCGGTTCTCTTAAAACACCGTAAATTGAAAGCAATCGATTGATTTATTACTGGACGGGTGACCAATCCAGGCTTAAGACGTCGACTGCAGTGCTGACGAAGATAAACGAGTGGAGCTACATAGGTAAGACATGAGTCAAAAGAGAAAGCGGCGGTTAAACATGTTTAGAATTATTAATGACGTAAAGAATTCGAATCCTTGTCTGTTCAGTGATCAGAGAGACTAAAACCCCGACACAGACCTCCGATTGATTTATTTTACGTACGCTTATATATATATCTATAATATTAAGATCCTTGCTCTGTATGTCTGTTACCTTCAAGCGTTCTGATTGGCTGGCTGTGTGAGCGTTCTGATTGGTTGGCTGTGTGACGTTCTCATTCGTTACCTTCAAGCGTTCTGATTGGTTAGCCGGGTGAGCGTTCTGATTGGTCGTTCTGGAACCTTAGGCGAGTTCGCTTCGCGAAGCGAACGGCTTCGCGAAGCGAACGGCCACGCGAAGCGAACGGCCACGCGAAGCGAACGGCCACGCGAAGCGAACGGCCACGCGAAGCGAACGGCCACGCGAAGCGAACGGCCACGCGAAGCGAACGGCCACGCGAAGCGAACGGCCACGCGAAGCGAACGGCCACGCGAAGCGAACGGCCACGCGAAGCGTTTGACGAAGCGTACGTTGCAGCGTCATAATGTGTACAACGTCGCGATGCGTTGGTGGGCGTAGCTTGAGGAAGTTGCGCAATTTTAACGTACACAAAAAATACGTGTACAGCGTCACAAATGGTCACAGTTGCGTGATTTTAACGTACATAGGCCTAATTAATTATTACGTGGCGCAAAGCTTGGCTAGGTGGCGTATGTACATCATTGAAACGTTGTTCAGCATGAATTCAATGATTGGGTTTTAGTATTATCCTGCACTGCGAGCGAAGCGAGCATCTTTCTAGTGTATATATATATATATATATATATATATATATAGCCTATATATAGGCTATATTATATATATATATGTGTGTGTGTGTGTGTGTGTGTGTGTGTGTGTGTGTGTGTGTGTGTGTGTGGGCAAACTGTATTTTTCTTATGACTTGAAAAGCATAGAGTATATTAAGAGCTAAAGATCTGATCGCAATATTGAGACTGTTTCTTGTGAGGACACTTCGCTGTGAACTTAAAACGTTCGCCACACTCCCTCGTCGGCTGAATGCCGAGATGGTGCTCCCCTTATTTCAAAAACCCTGGTTACGCCATTAATTCGCGCTTTAGTTCACCTTTACTTGTTTTGTCACGAATTCGTTATCTTGCTTTATTTGTAATCATTGTCAGTGCAGTGTAGTGCTGTGTAGTTTGGGATGCTCTAGCTAAATGGTCTTATTATGTTATGTATTGCAGTTATTCCGTTTACTCACCCAAGTTATTGATTAAATTGTTACCTAGAATTTTCAACTTGTAATTTGAATAACTGTCAAAATGAAATGTTAGTTCAATTGGATTGTATGAAGTGAATACACTGGATTAATGCGCAATGTACAAACTGACTTAAAAGCATGGGATGACATTTTCTATCAAAGGTAAATGTGAAAGCTAGCACCTGGCGGCCCCACCTTGTCACTCGCAGGTGTTTGTCTTTGATGAATACTGCATGCTATTGTCTCTTGTAATATTCGAATAGCAGGTTGCCTCTAGAACCGTTCAATTATGGAGAGAGTTATGATTTGGAAAACGGCGACAGAATTGAACATTTACTCAGCATCTGGTATTTGCATCTGCTCTCTCTCTCTCTCTCTCTCCTTCTCCAGAGGCGTCCTTTGAGGGGCAGGAGTTTATAATGTATTAAATAATAATAATAACCCATATTTTGATGTGCAAAAAATCGCAAAAATTGGCAACAATTTGCCAAAAAATATTAAAAAATTGAAAATTTGCCAAAATTGGCCCCCAAAATGCCAAAAATTTGCCAAAATTGCCAAAAATTTGCCAAAATTTCGAAAAAATTGCAAAATGCCTAAAATTTGCAAACAATTGCCAAAATTTGCCAACAATTTGCAAAAAATTATCTCGGCCCCCAAGAAATGTGTGAAATGACGCTACTGTCCTTCTCTTGTTTCTTCTAAATTCCTTCCCCATACATGCAATTTTCAATTTCTCCCAGAGAGTTGAGAGGTATAGATGAGATGACTACTTTCGACGAAGGTGGCACAAAAGGTGGAAGTTCGAATCTGGAAATTATTTCATTATACTTAATTGAGTGCGAACTGTGCTTTGCGTTGTCCTTAGGGTAACTTATGGGATGATTTTGGAAATGTCTCTTGTTTAAAGACCGACTTTCCCCCCAAACTGTCATGAAAATTAGACGGACGCAGATAATCTACGCCATACATGCCATTTTCAAATTCTCCCAGAGAGTTGAGAGAGATAGATGAGATGACTACTTTCGACGAAGGTGGCACAAAAGGTGGAAGTTCGAATCTGGAAATTATTTCATTATTTAATTGACCGAACTGTGCTTTGCGCTGTCCTTAGGGTAACTTATGGGATGATTTTAGAAATGTCTCTTGTTTAAAGACTGATTTCTCCCCCCCCCCCAAACTGTCATGAAAATTAGACGGACGCAGATAATCTACGCCCTGAACTGCGGAAGATTCGTTGAGCGTTTTGATTCTGGAGGTAAATTGAACGCCGATGCACAATCACTAATTAAGAATATCAGTAGGTCTATGTACAGCGTGGGCCAATGAAACCCGTATCAAATTGTTTCATTGCAAATACTTTCGACAACTCCCTAGTCGAAATGCATGAGATTCGAAATTCCTCTGCAGTATGTATTAGGCCTACAGTATATATCGAATGCAGCCATTTAAGGTTTTCTTTTAAATTTGAAGCTCAGAGGGGCTACCCAGTGTTTAATCTAGACCGTTTCCGGGGGAAAATTGCCCTTTCTCCCGGAAATTTAAAATTCCCCGGAAATTTTTGAATACTACATGGACTAACAGCGGCCCCTAGCAGAATTCCCCCCGGCTTTGTCAGTTCCCCTCACCCGGGCTTTTTCAGTTCCCTCCCCTCAGAGTCCAGGAGTCTAGATTAAACACTGGGGCTACCTAGCAAAGGCCAAGTTAGGGTACGAAGCGATCATCAAGGAATATAAGTTACCGTGTTTCGTTGCTAAAGTTAGTATAGGGGCCTACCTGATGTTTATGATATAGTGTCTAAATACATTTTCGTCCTTACTGTCGTCTGCTTTGATAGCGTCACAGTGATGTTTTTGTTTGTTTTATTTACAGACTTTTTGCAAAATAATTCAACACATTTTTAATTTTAAAAATATGGGCAAGTTATCGAAAGACGATCGTTCCCTAATAAGAGGTTTGCGTCAGAAGATTTTTTCTGGCGCACAACGACTTCTGACAGAATTTCAGAAAAAGATGTGAAGTAGAACTTAAACGCCCACTGAAGAAAGTCCAAAGCAAAGGTACGACGACGGAGAGGCACAAGGTGCTAATTTATTGTCCGCGCTATGTCCGGTCGGGAACCGATATCGTATAGTTATTCACGGAGTTATTCAGTCTCGAAGACAGGCCAAGAGTCACACACAAGAGTCAGCATGAAATTGCATGACACGAACTGACAGTTCTCACTTCTGTACCAGTTATTCAGGCCCGTCTTTATGTGTTAAAAATCGGGCACAGTGCCCGGGGGCCCCGCGCATCTTAGGGGCCGCGCGCAAACTGTTTTTGCTTGTCACCAACCAAAAACGTTTGGAAATGACCATTTGTTGGCTTATCAACATCCAAAAACGTTTGGAGATGGCCTTTTTTGCTTGCCGACATTTGATCTTCACATCTATGACCCCGCAGCCCGCCAGGTGCCCGGGACCCCACACAGGTATAAGACGGGCCTGCAGTTATTAATTCTAGCAACCAAGCTTAGTAGCTCATATTTTGATGATCGCGCCCTATTTCTAGCCTGGGCATCGTCAGGTGGCGCCACTGAACTTGGAATATATAATGAAAAACTTATATGGTTGCATTCAGGATATAATACTGCAGAGGTACGCCATACTTTTCATGCATTTTGACCCAGGGGCTGTGAAAATATTTACAATGAAATATAGGATGGTAGTGGTTTTATTGGCCAACCCTGTAGAAAGGCTTTGTTCTTGGCAGAATAAATTACAGCATTTTATCTAGAATCCAAGGTCTTTGGGGAGAGGAAAGTGACTTGACTGGAGGGAAAGAGACACAGTTCAACAATGCAAATATTTGTGTCAATGAAGGGATTTGGAGGATTTGTGTGGTGGGAGGGGGGGGAATATCCCCATCAGACCTTTAGGAAACACTGATTTATTAGATTTCGCCGACAGGTACAGCGGCGTATACTGCTGTAGGAGCGCAGTCGATACTAAATAGGAACGACATGTAAGTGTCGTGCTTGCTACGACGTGTCACCGGCGATTAGAGCGGCTAGTCTGATCAGTGCAGCCGCCGACGTCAGTGGTAGTTGTCACTTTAATAAATATTTCAGACAAAAGGCAGCTGCGCATAATTACGCAGACACAACGCACAGGTACTGGTAGTTGGTCGGAGGATTACCGAGATCAAGACTTAAGACAATCCCAATCGCTTTCGGGTGATACTTGTTGACACGCTACTCTTCTCTTGGATCCGCAACAACACGTCAGCGAAATCAGCCGTTACGGACGAGTAAGACTCGTAGGTTACTTATATGAGTTGATCTACGCAGAGCAGGAAACATCGTGCATCGTCAAATCCGCTGACGAAGCCACCGCTCGCCTGGAAAACTGCAGTCGACTATATCAGGAGTCCTTGGTCAAAGCGCTAGATACAGAGCCTCAATAACAATGACCCTCCACTCCCCTGTCGTGGTAAACGGCAATTTCATCTGCCTTGAAAGTCAGGCTTGTCCGTGAGACGGGACGACGGGGACGTCCCATGGGTATCCCATGGGATTCCGTCTCATGGGATGGGATGGGGGACAGCACTGTTCCGTCCCATCCCATGGGACTCGTGGGACAGAGCTACGTTTGAGTTTTTATTTATTTTGTGAGTTTTGCTTTTTAAGCTTTTTATCGATCTGGGACATAACAGTTAATAGAGTTAATAAATTATGTTTTTCTCATAATGGGATCTCATGGGACGATGGGATGGGATGGGATGGGACAGGCATAAATTGCCATGGAATGGGATGGGAATGGGACAGAAAAATTTGTCCCATGGACAAGCCTGTTGAAAGTCTTCGGACATCGGATGTATATAGTTACGTATTTTATATATATATATATATATATATATATATATATATATGTGTGTGTGTGTGTGTGTGTGTGTGTGTGTGTGTGTGTGTTTCTTCAGTACATAAATATCTTGGTTGGAGGACATCAAGGACTGGATGGGCATTGAAAACTACGAGGGACTAAAAAGAATTGCTGAGGATCGAGAAAAGTGGCGACAACTGGTGACTACCAACCTTCGACTCGAAGATGACACATGATGATATATAATATATATACATACAATTATAGGCCTACATATAGGTTTCGAGGGAAGCTCTCCTCGAAAATAATCTCTTACCCTCAGAGCAATCCGCTTATAGATTTTATCATTCCACGGAAACTGCTCTTCTTAGCATTCTATCAGATATATTCTATCAGAAATATTCTATCAGATATATTCTATCAGATATATTCTATCAGAAATATTCTATCAGATATATTCTATCAGATATATTCTATCAGAAATATTCTATCAGATATATTCTATCAGATATATTCGAAGCAGCCGACAAATGGCAAGTCACGGCACAAGTCCTCCTCGATTTAACAGCTGCATTCGATTGCGTCGAATATGACATACTTCATATGTCATATTCGAATTCACAATATTAGGGCATAGTCGACAAATAGCGAAAACTGGTGTCGAAAATATTACTCTCAACCTTCGTGGAGCCAACTTCAAAAGCTCAAAGACCGTCAGGGATCTCGGAGTAATCCTTAACGACCGTCTTATTATGACCGACCACATCAGCAAAGCAGTCTCAACCAGCTTCTTATGAACTACGCCAACTCCATCCAATTATAGACCCTCTAACTATAAAAGTGTCGCAGACTATTACACATGCATTTACTTCGACACATCTAGACTACTGTAATAGTCTCCTCCAGTGGCGTCATTTCACACTTTTGTTGGGGGGGCGAGAAATTTTTTAAATTTTTCTTTTCACTTTTTTAAAATTTTAGAATTTTTTTCAATTTTCAATTTTTCGACTTGACGAATTTCCAAAAAGTTGACGACCTTTTTTTTGCTTGTCAGCCCTTTTTTACGATTAGTTACTCTTCAGGTTACTCCACATCTGACCTTTTTGCCCCCAACGCAAATGACGTCCCTGTTTTTGTTTTTTGTTGACATACATTGTAAATTAATATTTTCCGACCCCCAAATGACTCACCGAATCCCAGAAAATCAAATCAGGAGACTTCAAGCAGTCCAAAACTCAGCAGCCCGCCTCTTAACTAGAACTCCAAGGCGCCAGCGTATCACACCTATACTCCAGACACTCAACTGGCTACCAGCTCGAAAACGAATTAATTTCAAGATAATCTCGCTCGTAGATAAATGCCTAAGATCTGAAGCTCCAGACTACCTTATGAGGGACGGCAAACTACTGAGTGACATTGGCAGAAACCGATCGATCAGCACGAGGTCTCTATCGACGTGAATTCTACCAGTTCCTTGCATAAGAACCAAAATCGGCGATCGTTCCTTTCGAGTGAATGGCCCAGGTACTCTGGAACTCGTTACCGCCATATCTTAGAGACGAAACACTATCCCGCAAAACTTTTCTTGCATCTCTGAAAACATATTTGTTTAGTACACAAGCCGAGGTGCATTAGGTTTAAATATGCGCCTAGAAATGATGATGATGATGATGATGATGATGATGATGATGATGATGATGATGATGATGATGATGATGATGATGATGATGATGATGATGATATAGTTGTGTATTTTAAAGACACTGATTATAATTAAGACAACTCCACAGTAAGGAAAACTCCCGAGGTGGTAATTATCCATCCCTGGCACCTTCTGCTTAATGGTCGTGGCTTAACAACTGCCCTAACAAAAGATCGCAAAACATTTTAAACTGTGTGCAAATGACTCTTTACTGGTGCCTGAACGAGTTTTAAAATACATCAGGTCTCCAAAAATTTTGGGAAAGACCGAGGGGTGGCAACTACCGCTAGCAACTACCCCTAGCAACTGTCCCTAGCAACTGTCCCTAGCAACTGTCCCTAGCAACTGTCCCTAGCAACTACCCCTAGCAACTACCCCTACCGGTGCGAGAATTAATTGATAAATCTGATTCAGTGTGAATGTTTCTTCAGTAATGAATCATTAATGTGTAGAATTCCTTGACCACAGTCACATAGCCTCAGGCCCTTTCATGTATCACAACAAAAACTTTACTGATCTGATACAAAGGCATTTACGGATTACATCTCTTACTGAAAGGCACTGCTTAATCTAGGCCGTTTCTGGGGGAATTGCCCTTTCCCCCCCGGAAATTTAAAATTCCCCCGGAAATTTTGGCATACTACATGGACTAACAGCAGCCCCTAGCAGAATCCCCCCGGTTTGGTCAGTTCCCCCTCCCCGGCTTTGTCAGTTTCCCCCGGAGTCCAGGAGTCTAGATTAAACACTGCTGAAAATCATCGTTTTGCTTCAATAGATTTCAGTGTAAACCTCATGACGACTGAATTTAACCAGAATAAATTATGCAGAGAAGGCGTTAATACCCTGGAAAAGGCATCCCTGTTAACTAGCCAGGTTTTTGAACCAGAGGAGCACATTAAAGATGGCGCCACGGTCGGAAATCAGGAATAAAGGGCGTTCGACGACAACGCCCTTTCCCAGACAGGTCAAAAAGTCTCGACGATCAACGACGTCTGTGACTGATTGATTCTCGTTTCCTTTAATTTTTGATGTATTAAATTCCGGTAAAGGCGATACTTTTCTGAAAATTTGCTCACGGAGCGGCAGCTCTTCTGCACCCCCTCCTTATCTACGTCACTGCCAGTTAACTAACCGAATCACAAAATAAACCATATCGAATCGAATCTCGCTCGGTCAAACATTAACGACATGTAATGACGCCAGGATTACGTTACGCTTTACAGTAGGTTCTTCGGTAATCTTACGTAATTTACCGTCCGCTGTCTAATGCATCATTTACAAATTCATTAAGCGAAGGCGCAACCTTAGGAGATCTAATTTGATTCCGTAGGTACAGGACTTCTGCATAATGTAACTGCATCGGCTGATGAGAAATTGCTATTAATGGCTAATAATAATAATAATAATAATAATAATAATAATAATAATAATAATAATAATAAATTAATAATAAAAATTAATAATAATAATAATAATAATAGAAATAATAATAATAATAATAAAATTAATAATAATAATAAATTAATAATTAATAATAATAAATTAATAATAAAATTAATAATAACGAATAATAATAATAATAGAAATAATAATAATAATACATTGGATAATAATAATAATAATAATAATAATAATAATAATAATAATAATAGTAATAATAATAATAATAATAGAAATAGCTCCTTCTCGGAGATGTGGCCCGTACTCTGCGGAGTGGCACAGGGCTCTCTCCTGGGGGGGGGGGCCCTCTAATGTTCGCTCTGTACGTGGCAGACGTGCACAATTTCACAAACTGATCAGATCGTTCGGCTTGCACGCGCACGGCTATGCTGACGACGTCCAGTACGTGGTCTATTCGACAGGTAGGCCATCTGAATCCGACGAACTACGGAGGCAGGTCATCGAGTGCCTGCAGCCTGGGTCGAATCGTGGATGACCACCAACGGCATGCACGCGCTCAACCACGCCAAGACGGAGTTTCTTTGGCTCTCGACACTGGGACGGACCCACCCATAGACCCCTTGAGTAAAGGACTGTCGGCTGGCGCTCTCGTGTCCGCGAACTTGGGTCCATTGAATTTTTGAAACTGCAGCATCTATTATACATGCCATAACTTAAGTTCGGGTATAGATACAGCTGTAAACTTTGGCACTTTAACTCAGAATTGAATTTCCTACAAATATCAAGCAACCGGAAGTTGATTTACGTATTTAATTAACAAATTAACAAATTAACGTGTACCCATTGAGTTGCTAATGCAATAGCATCTATTACATGCTGCAACTGGAGTTTGCACACTGATACAGCTAATAATAGATGCTATTGTATTAGCAACTCAATGAGTACACGTTAATTTGTTATTTTGTTAATTAAATAAGTCATGACGTCATCAACTTCCGGTTACCTGGGATGGGTAGAGAGTTCGTTTCTGAGTGTGACTACCAGGTTTCATGACTATCATAGCTGTATCATTGTGCAGTTGCAGCATGTAATAGATGCTATTGTATTAGCAACGCAATGGACACACATTAATTTGTTAATTTGTTAATTTGTTAATTAAATACGTAAATCAACTTCCGGTTGCTTGATGTTTGTAGGAAATTCAATTCTGAGTTAGACTGCCAAATTTTACAGCTGTATCTATACCCGAACTTAAGTTATGGCTTGTAGTAGATGCTGCAGTTTCAAAAATTCAATGAACCCAAGTTCGCGGACCCGAGAGCGTCAGCCGACAGTCCTTAGCACTTAAGGGTTCTATGGACCCACCGGATCAATCGCGCTGCGTTTACTCTCGGGAACTTTAATATCGAGCCGGCGCCATGCCATTAAAGTGTTCGCTGCCATAAAATGCTCGCTCGGCCACTGAAACCACAAAGCGTCCGACTCGCTAACAAACTGCCCGAAACAATTTATGAGTACTTGTAATATGGTATTCGGGAAAATTGAACATGAAATAGATATGATTTATGTGATTTTTATATCATTATTGATCGTGGTCAGTCTAGTGACCCATGCTAAACAGAGGAATATGAATAAATAAAAATATAGCCTTTAATATGTTCCAAGCAAAGTCAAAAGCACAAAAACATCGTTAGAAGAAATAATTAAAGCGTGTATATCAAACTGTTACAATTTTCGCGCACAAAATATGACTTTTTAGAGAATGTCCCTTAGGCCTACATCATGAGGTTAGCGATGACTCCAATGTTATAAAGTACTAACGAAATGGACGTAAGCAAACTACGAAACGTTCTACACGGTAATGTCTGTCGAAGTAGAACTTAGAAGAACGTTTACCATTTGTACAGCGGTTCAAAATGTTGACTGCGATTAATCAAGAACAAACCCCATCATCGGTGTCATCTTTACACTCCTTTGAATTGTAACTTAATTCTGACACTAATCAACTGTTCAAACATCGAGACCAGAGAGCTGTTCCTCGTGTTAATCCCTGGCAGGTCTATGCATGAAAGCCTATGAAATGCCGTAATCCTACGTTGTCTCTTTAACGTTGACATTTGTCACAGATTATGTTAGAATGAGCCGGTCACTTTCTGGCAACCCGGACATTTTCTAGGTACATTGCATGGCGCCATGAACCGTCCGCGGGACACTTTGTGGTGGCAATGAAGTGTGCGCCCGGGCATTTTTCGGCCAGGATACTTTATGATATGACAGCTGCATGGTTAAAGACGTCGTTCGGAGAGCACATCTTCAACGACACCCGCTCATGCTACCACCAGCTGCGGGGAGGATTAAAGCGACGCGCCGATATAACGCCGTGTCAGCTACGTTGCTCCTAGTTCGGACGTTAGTCCATGAGCCGGATTGATTACTGTAACAGTGTGATGCTGGGCCTTCCCGTCAACCTGCTCGACAAACTGCAATCCATGTTCAACGTCTCGGCGCGACTGATCTTCGGAGCTCGATGGAATGCGCACGTCACGCGATAAACTCCATTGGCTACGAATACGGGAGCGAATAATCGTCTATAGGAGCGATGCCTGTTGACTTACCGAACGCTACACGACCCTATACTTGTCCGGACTGCATCGCCTCCCTGAGGCTCCCTCCTACAGCGGACCACGACGCTGGAACGACGTCGGCTGCTCAGATCTGGCAGTCGAGTCAAACTGTTATAGTGCTAAAACGTCTAAAACGACCAAGTTCGGGGACACTTTGGGAAGCATTGATCTAGACCACAGGAAAAGGTTCCGAAAGGAATCGAATGAATTGGAGAATGTCTTTTGCTATATTTAGAATTAGTCTTTTAAGAAAAATGTGTTTTAGCTTTTAAAAACAGGTCTGTATCAAATTGAGGAACCGATAAGTTCAAGTTCCTGGGAAACTCAATTTTGTAATAGGACTAACATATCATGACTAACGAACACGCGTTGTCTTCGCCAACGTGGACCAAAATATTACGACCGATCCACAGATGTTCTATTAATGTAGGCTATATTTTTCTATTTACGTAAAATGTTCGTATACACGATTTTTATGTAAAAATGTTTCCGGCGCGCAATATTATGTGAACTTTTTATTTGGAATAACAAAAGTTGGCGAATTGAAAAAAGACAAAATAGCCAACGACGAAGAGTTCCTGACATATTAAACGCCCGTATTTCGATTTGCGAGTAAATTTCAACTAGTTTTCAGATTTTCCGGTACGCCGTATCGGCGAGTACCGTCACAGAAAGCACTGGATGTGAGTATGTGTGTCCAGGGCAGCCGAGAGGGGGGCAGGGGGCAACTGCACAGGGGCCCGGCGGTCTGTGGGGGTCCGGGCCGATGATGAATATGTATAATTAACAATAATATGAATAATAACAATAAAGACACTAAAGTAGAGGGGCCCGACGAGCAAACGGGGGCCCGGCCTGAAAAGAGACTGACAAACAAAAAGTCGTCAGGTAATTTTAAGCAAAAAAAGTTGTGAAGAAATTTTATTCTGCACAGGGGCCCGGAATTTCTATTTCGGCGGGCCTGTGTGTGTCTATCTGTGATGATCATGTAGCCTATGATCATGACTGACTCTGTTTCTAGGAACTCCGTCTCAGGCGATCGTAAAACATTCAATTTAGTTGCTAAGCAGATAAAAGTCGAGAAACAGTCATTCGCGTAAACCTGTCATTTTGATTCTAAGTGAAGAACGAGAAAATGTCACGGATAATGTCGTTGAATGTTGTGCCGATACATAAAAACAGACTATCACTTTGTCATTTGGTTCGCTATGGAGTGCACTCTCTGTTAATTCTTCCTTTCCTATGAGTCTTATTAAACGTAGTATCAGTCGCAACGTTTTTATGATTGCAAGAAAAGTAACAAACTGTATCACCTGCGAAACCGTGATTTCAAGATTAAATAAAGATTGATTGCGCAGATATCAAGTGATTAAGAAAAAATCGAATGGTTATTCAGTAGAAGCGAAAGAACAAGAGAATCGATGTTCTGTTATCTTCTTCCTCTTCAAACGGGCCTTGTTCTTTTGATTCTACGTGGAGAGCAAGAACATGTCAGCGTGGTTGGACAAAATGTCCGAGGACAAAATGTCATCGGGACAAAATGTCAGTGGACAAAATGTCACGGTTTAGGGCTAGGGTTAGAGTTAGGATGACATTTTGTCCGCTGACATTTTGTCCGTGACATTTAGTCCCATGACATTTTGTCCGCTGACATTTTGTCCGCTGACATTTTGTCCGCTGACATTTTGTCCTAGTACCCATGTCAGCGATATTGGCAATGCCGGGCAGTAGTTAACTACAAGTAGGTAACTACTTGTAGTTTAACTACACTTTAGTAGTTACAGAGTAGTTAGTAACTACGTGTGAAAAGTAGTTAACTACAAGTAGTTTAACTACTTTCTGCAGTAGTTATCAAGGAAATGGAGTTAACTACTGTGGTCAACTACTTTTGTTAAAACATTATTTGCCGCTTAAACCCGCTTTTGCCAACAATGCTGACGCCAGGCTTCTCGGTGAGCTCTTCGATGAGACTCTGTCGTGTAGCGGGCACATCGTCGATGTAACCCATGCCTGCCCTTGTTTTGTGCAGAAAAAAAACAGGTGACTTATAAGTTACCTACCAGTAATATAATATTCTATTCCTGATTTTCGGTCTCATACTTACACAACTTTTAGTAGTACCAAAAATACAGGTTCGTGTTGTTTACTGAGGAAATATAATTAATAATAGTAATAAAAGTTTAACAGAATTAACAGATTAATTCTTAATAACTCATAGATATCATTAAATATGAATAGCCAATTAGTCAAAAAAAGCTGTTTCGTGAACCCACGTAAAAGAGTGAACGCAGTGATGATAAAACTTCATTTCTGACTGTGATACATGTAAGAACTGAGTAATCATTCATTGCATTAATTACATAGCAGAACTGCTGCAGAAGCAGCTTATATTGATAGAATTGATGTTCGTTTGACAGTGTTTGTGTGGTGATTTAAAAATGAAGACATTGAACAATGGATATTTTTATTTGAGCGTTGCAAGGGTCAAAAGTAGTTTCAAAGTAGTTAACTACGTCAGAGAAGAACAGTTACGTGGTCGGAATTAGTTAATAACTACTTTTGTGGACAAAAGTAGTTAACTAGTAGTTACAACTATATTTTTATCATTTAGTTCACTACAGTACATTTGAACTACTTTCACAGTAGTTGGTGCCCAGCATTGATATTGGCAGTTGAAGTGACACGTAATCACGTATATCATAAAAACAGACTATCACTGTCTGTTGCTAGGTTCGCTAGCATAATAACAGGTTATTAGGTTAAGAATTAAGAGCGGCCCAAATAGTTCGTCGAAAATTTCGAGTTTTTACTGGTCGACGGTCACCGGCCCACAATTTGTTTCAAAAGTCTGTCTATTCTCTCAATGGCTTTTGAGAAATTTATGACACCACACACTGAGAGGTTTAGCACGGACTAGGTTTGCCGAAAATTCAACCGCAAAACGCTTGTTTGGAAATTTTCCTAATTCTTGTACAGCAAAGCCAAGAATTGAAATGGACACAGTCAGAACAAGCAGACAAATAATCACACTTCGTTTGTTCGTTCATTAATAGCTACAGTCAAACGCAAAATATACGTACGTAGGAGATTATTGGTAGATTCCAGGCGGCTGCTACGCGCCTCGACATCGCAAGAGTCCTCCAGACCGAAGAAGGCGATGGCTCCATTGCGCCACTGTTCCGACATGCTGGCAGTTGCTTTCAGAGTGTCCGACTGGGTGTCGGCCCAGACGAAGCTCAACTGGTGCCCGGTCAGCACGTCAGCATCTGCGTTGATGCCGACGACGGCGCAGGTAATCGCTCCGGAGATGACTCGTCCTGCGTCTGCTGAGCATAGGACGTCACCTGGTCGGTAGCCAGGTATCCGATCGTGAAGTTGAAGTCGAGGGTCGACGCCACTCCGTTCCCGATCGGCAGTAAGACCAGCGCCGAGCCGACTGCAAAGAGGAAAACCCCGAACGACTCGCAGTCAGACAGAGACAGGCCGCTGTCGATCGGCGATCGGTCGAACGTCGTCGCCCGGTTTATTTTCACACGACTTCTGCATAAGCGCATTCTCCGCGGAAGGTTTTCGCACTGTCGTTATTACCAGAATATATTCGTAGCGTCTCAGCGATTTCAGCAATCGATTGTTGAAACCGACTCCTCTAAAATTATTCACGACTCATTAATTCCAGCAAGCCAAATGGCGAAGAACGTCTCCCGCCTCTTTTAATCGCAGCTGTTATTGCTGCACTTAAAAGAAGTCAAAGACAATGGACGTCTGAGATCGACACAAGGCGATTAGATTTCCTGACGCAGAATCAGCGACTGAAGGCTCCTTCGACGGAAAGTGCAATTGTTTTAGTGCAGCGTCAAAGACTCGACCACCGGTTAAAAGGCGAAGCGACTGCCAGGGAGCGCCCATCGAATGATGCACGCGCTCCCTGCCCGCCCCACCGCAGGCAGCACCGAGCACAGATATACCGACCGAACTCAGGCGAAAAATTCAGCCAAAGCAATTTATGACGAAACGCTTGAGCTGACAGTAGAATCGAATGATCACCACAAAAGATATTGAAAGATTCTCCCCGATTAATCGCTACTAATTTCTAGCGCTTATTTCATTTCGTGATGATTAAATTTCAACTAATTTCCTTATCTACTTAATGGAGCAATATCCATAGTCAGTTGCACCGGAAGGTTTTACTTGTAATTATTTAGTATTGTAAAACACCGTCGACTTTAGGACCAAAGATTATAAATTATTTATTGGGTTCAGTGGCGTCGCCAGGAATTTTTGGTTGGGGGGCAAAAGGGGTCTGGCGTGTCAGGGGATTTGAAAGGTGGTCTGGGGGCGGTTGGGGGGGCAGTTGCCCCCATTTGCCCCCCCGTGGCGACGCTAATGATTGGGTTAATTGCGGTGGGAATATGAAATCGTTCTGAACTTCTGAGAGCTTCAAGAGCACAATGTCTTCCCAATCCACGATTTAAAAGTCTAAAGGACATACTGTGAATAAGGAGAGAGAGAGAGAGAGAGAGAGAGAGAGCACTTTTATTCGTTCTGCAGTTTAACAGTTCAGTGATATTTCAATTTTGGAAATATAATTTTAGTTTCTATTCAGTTTCAGTTTTAGGGTTGCAAATTATAGTTTTTATTCAGTTTCAGTTTTGGAAATAATTTCAGTTACAGTTAACTTTTAAAAATAATTTCAGTTTCTATTCAGTTTCAGTTAACTGATATATCAATGGAACAGTATTGTAACAAGCAGACTGGTACAGACGACGATGACGACAAAAAGGTGTAAAGCCGGAGCCGCCACAAAAACCAGAATCTGAAGACGAAATGACTGCGGATTCCACTATTGACAGCTAAAAGCAGATGAATAGAAAGGAGAACAGAAATTCCGGCGTCACGTGATCCGCTGCTCTGATGGAAGGTTAATAACGTCTGTCGTTTTACCCGATATTGGCCTCTTCCGTTCCTACAGTTGTCGGCATCATTTCAGCCGCATCTGTGCCACGCGAGACGACGACTGGTCAGCACATCTTGTTGGAATGTGATTGGGCTGCGTGCATCTTGAAGTCCAGCGGACAGCGTAAAGAAGTTGGTCTGCTTAATGGACTGGACGAAATCCTTGGAGGGAGTGGACTGGATTACCCTTAACGTACGTCACTAATCTCTGACCGCTTAATAAAGAGTCGTCCATAAATTACGTCACTCGGGTTTCCTATTTAATTCGAGTTTCTCGTTCAATTCTCGGCAGTGAAACACAGAGATAATCAACTTCCAGCAATGATGACGAATTTATTTGGGATTTAAAATTCCATGCACTTGGCACAACATAATTACTATACAATACACCACTGACATCTTCTGTCGGAATTCTATCAGAAGAGGAAGCCAAATATCATCGCATATCTCAGGTTTTCTATTGGACGGAAAGTGTGACGTCAGTCACGTAACGGTGGTCTTTACCTCTCCCATGTCACAAACTGTCACATTTTCTTTGACCCTCCCTCCCGGGATCTGCCCGACCACCAGTGGCGGTTCCAAGAATTCTTGGTGGGGGGATGCAAGGAATTTATAGGAAGTTGGTTGGCGATGAAATGAAATCCCGAAAAGGGTTGACAAGCAAAACAAGGTCATTAACAGTGTTTTCCCCGACAAATGTAAATAACAATTCCTGAAAAAGGCTGACAAGCAAAAAATTGTCATCAGCTCTGTTTTGTATACAAATACCCAGCGGACATGTAGCACCTGAAACGCTGAAAAGCAAAAAAAAGCTCGGTGGGGATGCATCATGC